>PVKE010011832.1:0-39447 GCA_004027555.1 Craseonycteris thonglongyai | reverse complement strand
TTGACTTATGTGTTACACTTGTCACCGGACGCAACGCGTGAACGCAACAGTTACGACTTGACTCATCGAAGAACACAGTCAGTTAGCTTGAATATTTGGTAGTGTCATACGGTAGCTTCTTTTCTTTTGTATTAACAGTATTATTATCAATCAATATTATTTATCCTCGGTGACCACGTTGAGTTTCAATTTTTCTTCTCTTTAAAATGCAAGTACCTTTTCTTTGTTTTAAATTAAATTGCTTTTCTTACCTATCTATTGACTTGATAAGTGAGCATTCTCGGCAACAGATCTCTAAACTGCGGTCATTACACTGAAAGAAAAATAAGGGACAGTATTACAAATATATTAGGAATAACAATAATTCTATTTAAATTAAGAAGTCAGTATTGTAAACCATAATAAATATATTGTCACTTTAACATACTTCTTGTAAATTTGAATATATCTATATTCGATTTTAATATACTTGTATTGTTGTCCCCGATCGTAATATGCAGAATTGTTATTATTTCTCTCAATGTAACGGACATAATTGCCGCAGTTCATGAGTTTTTGAATTTTCTAGGAAAATATTTCATTCAATATTTATTCTTTAAATTGCCATATTTCTTTGCATTCTAGTATACCCATGAACATGAGTAGTAAACCGAAAAAATCGAAAATTTATCACTTCAATGAGGAATGGGAACTCGATTACTTTTTTACAATGGTGAATGATAAATGTTGTTGTTTAATATGCCTTACCTCGGTAGCCATTGCTAAAAAGGGTAATCTGGAGAGACATTTTTTAGCTTTACATAACAAATATCAAACAGATTATCCACCAAATTCTGAACTGAGAAAACATAAAGTTAGGGATCTTAAAACTCAATTAACAAATCAACAAAACGTTTTTAAAAAGCCAAGGTTGAAGTCACAAGCAGTAACTACTGCATCATTCAAAGTAAGCTATCTCTTAGCAAAACAATGCAAGCCATTTTCCGACGGTGAATTTGTAAAGGAAATGTTTTTGGAAATGTCAGATTCACTTTTTAACGATTTTAAGAACAAGAGTGAAATTGTTGCTGCAATTCAAGATCTACAATTGTCTCGAAACACAGTGATGCGATGAATTGAAAGGATGAGTGGGAATGTAAAAGAGCAGTTATATAATGTATGACAACAAGTCGATCGCAATGCACTTTTAAGATAAAAAGGAGATCTTGTATACAGAAAAGTTGGCCACCCCTGGTATAGATAACTCCAATGTAGTACTAAAACAGATGTTTCAGCTGCATTTCTTGATGGAGATACCATTAATATTTGAAATAGAATAATTCTTCAAACCTGGTCTGCAAACTCCAGCCTTAACATCGATGAACGGGAGCAGATGCCACAGGGATAGGATACCAGAGTGATTGGCTTTCCAGGGAAAGGCATTCAACAAACACTCTACTCCCTGCTCCATCTCATTCCTTCAAATTGCCCACCATGCCCACAGTCAACTACTAACCTACTTCCTGTCACTATTGTCTGAATTTTTAAAGAATTTTATGTAAATGTAATCATACAGTGAACAATATTTTTAACCTGGCTTCTTTCACCCAGTATAATTATTTTGAGATGGATCAGTGTTTTAGTGTTTAATAATAGCTTATTCTATGAGGCATGATCAAAAACTACAGTGAATGTTTAAATAAAAATATTATAGGAGAGGACACATTGTTCAAAGTGAGATGGAGTATTTTCAGGGGGATTAATGACAATATGTCTTTTATTGTAATCATTTTTTTTTTAATTTAAACATTCACCATATTTTTTGTCATGCCTGTATCAATTCAGGTCACACATTGCTTCTGGCACAGCGATTTCTGTCACATAAAATATTATAGTTTATCCTCATCCACATTATTTACTGGATCTGTCACCGAGTGACTCTAGCTCTTCCCCAAAGTCAAAATGATCATGAAGATAAGCGTTTTGAATTGATTCAAGACATCAAAGCAGCCATAACAGTACAACTAAAAAGACAGATGAAAGAGGACTTCCAGAATTGCTTCAGAATGTGGCAAGAACAAAGGCTGTGTGTTCAAAGCATGAGGAAGTATTTTGAAGAGGATTAATATCAATGTGTCTGGGGAAGCCGGGATGGCTCAGTGGGTTAAGTGCTCACTTTGCAGCGCCGGGGACCGGGGATCGAATCCTAGTCCTGGCCCGTGCGGAACCATATGCTGAACTGAGAGCTCCCCCAGTTCAGTTCTCTCTCTGTCTCTTTATCTCTCTCTCTCTCTCTCTCTCTCTCTGTCAAAAATAAAAATAAATTAATTAATTAATATCAATGTGTCTTTTACTGTAATCATTTTTTTTAATTAAACATTCACTGTATCTTTTGATCACACCTCATATTTTACTGCTTAGTAGTATTCCATTGTATGGATACACCATAATTTGTCTACCCATTTATAAGCTGATGGACATTTGGACTGTTTCCAGTTTTGGGTTATTACAAATGAATATGCCATGAACATTCACTCACAAGTCCTTGTATAGATATATGCTTTCTTATCTCTTGGGTAAGTAACTAGGAGCAGAATATCTAGGTTATATAGCAGGCATGGTTTCCCTTTAAAGATTCTGCCAGTTTTCCAAAGAGGTTGTAATATTTTGCACTCTGACAGCAGCCTATGAGAGTTCTAGTTTCTTTACATTCTGCTAACATGTGCTAAAGGTCAGTCTTTTTAGTTTTATCCATTCTATTGGGTACATAGTGGTATCTCATCAAGACTTTTATGTATTACCCTAAGCACTAATTATGGTAAGTGTCCGTTCATGTGTTTGCATGCAAATTGTATATCTTTTCGGTAAAGTTTCTGTTCAAATTTTTCCCATTTTTAATTAGGGTGTCTGCCTTTCTATTGAGATTTGAGAGTTCTTCACACACTCTCCATACAAGACCTTTATTAAATATATGACTGCAAATAGTTTCTTTTAGTCTATTGGCTTATCTTCATTCTCTTCACAGCCATTTATTTAAAAAAAATTTTATTTTCATGAAGTTCAATTTGTCAGTATTTTATTATATAGATAATACTTTTAGTCTCATATATATGAAAGTTTTGCCTAACCCAAGAAAAAAAGTATTTTATGTTTTCTTTTAGATTTATTTGGGTTTAACATTTAGATCTATAATCCATTTGGAACTGATTTTTGCACACAGTGCAAAGAACAGATTAAGGTCCTTCATTTTTTTTGTTAAGTTTATTTCTAAGTATTTTATTTTTGATTTGGTCTAAAACAGTATCATGTTTTCCTCATTTCTTTTTCTGAAGTTTTGCTGTTTGTATATAAAAATGCTGTGGATTTTTGTATGTTGATTTTGTATCCTGCAACTTTACTGTATTCATTTACGGGTGGTGAGCACATGATGTGATATATAGACAATGTAATGTAGAATTGTACACCTGGAAAGAATGTAATTTATATCAATCAATGTCACCCCAATAAATTTAACAATTAAAAATAAAAGAATAGATTAAAGTTCTTTTTTTTTTTTTTGCCTTGCATACGTATATCTATTTGTTTTAGCACAATTAATGGAAAGATTATCCTTTCTCCACTGTTCTGGCTTTTCACACTTGTCAACAATTGTTGACCTTCAGTTTCCAATCCAGCATAAAAGGAGCTTGGAACTTATAACTCCTATCATATTAGAAAAAAGTTTAGCAAACTGAAAGCAACAACTTCTCTTAGATCCATCAAAGAACTGAGCTCTTAGGGCAAACTGCTATCCCCAATGTTACAGAGACAGACAGGCAGATACAAAACTCACAACTTAACCAAAGCAGAAAATTCCACAGAAACCAGTACCAGGATAGAAAAAAAATCTAAATTGTAATTGACAAAGAACTAGCAGCTCAGTGTGGACAAGTTTGAAAGTTAAAAACTCCAGGGGAGGCCCAGCCTTTATCAGCAACCCACACCTTTTGTGAGATTTACCATCAGGAGCCCTGATGGCAAAACACAGTGAAGATCAGAGAAAAATACCCTCATGTTTTCAGCAGGGGGAAGAAGCCAGTCTGAAATAAAGGCATACATGGGAGATAGAGCAGGTTCTCATCCAGACCACCCCAATAAAGTAAGTCACACAAATTTTGTTTTGCTTCCCAGTGCATATAAAAGTTATGTTTACACTATATTGTAGTCTATTAAGTGTGCAATAGCATTATGTCTAATAAACAATGTACATATCTTAATTTTAAAATATTTTATTGATAACAAAAATTCTAACTATCATCTGAGTCTTCAGCAAATCTTTTTGCTGTCTTCAGCAAATCTTTTTTGCTGGTGAAGTCTTGCCTCAGTGTTGATGAAAATGCAGTATCTGCAAAGTGTGATATAGTGAGGTATGCTTGCATGCCCACAGCCTTCTGTTTCTCTCAAAAAGGTCTGTCCTCATGAGAATCTATTTTACCAGAGCGTAGCTGACATGAGATGGCAGAAAGGATTAACAATATCTTCAGAGTAGCTTTTATAAGGGCATTAATCCCATGCCTGAGGGCTCCACCCTTATAACCTAATCATCTCCTAAAGGCCCCCACTTCCTAATACCATCATAGTAGATGTTACAATTAGCATGTGTTTAGAAGGGGGGGTGTGTGTGGAGGAAACAAACGTTCAGACCATAAAAATGATAAAAAGAAATTCTTCAGAAAAAAAGTAAATTGATAAAGGTCAGAAACTTGAATCTACATAAAGAAAGAGTATGAGTGAAGAAATAAATGAAGATAAAATCTTTCCATTTTATTCTTAATTGATCTAACAGATAATAATTAGTTCAAAATAATAGCAACAATGTATTCAGTGATTATTGCTTATGAAAGTAAAATGAATGACAGCAATGTTATAAGGGATAGAAAAACAGAAATGAAAATACTCTGTTATAAGGTATTTATACTACCCATTAAGTGGTATGGTGTTCTTTGAAAGAGGATTTGTAATACTTGTAAATGTATATTGCAAACTTAAAAGCAACCACTAAAAAAAGTAAAAAACAAACAAACATACAAACAAAATAATATTATTGATATGTTAACAGAGAAGAGGAAAACCTGAATCACACCAAATGCTCAATTCAAATCAGAGAAGGCAAAATAAGAATAATGACAAAAAAGAAACAAAGAAGAGAGGTAATGAGTAAAATGCAGTAAAAATATGTTAGATATTAATTGAACTCTCTCAATACTCACATTAAACATCAATGGCCCAAATACAATAATTTAAAGACAGAGATTGTCAGAGTGGGAGGAGGGGTGAATAAAAAAGACCCAAACTATATGATGTCTATAGAAACTCCACTTTAAACATAAAAATGTAGTTAAAGTTAAAAGCGTGGATAAAGATATACCATGATAACACTACTCAAAAGAAAGCTAGAGTAGATATATAAACAGGGGCATTACATAATGATAAAGGGGTCAATTCCTCAATAAGACATAACAATTCACGATGTGTATATGCCTAACAACAGAGAATGAAGAAGAGTGAGGCAAAAACTATTAATAATAACCTTACAGGTTTCATCAAATGTGGAAGTTTTAGCCACTATTTTTTCAAATATTTCTCTACCCACCTCACCTTTGGGAATTACAACAAACATATTAGATTACTTGAAGTTGTCCCACAGCTTGATTTTTTTTAAGATTTGCTTTATTGTTTGAGAGAAGGTGAGAAAGAGAGAGAAGGAAGGCCCAGAGCAACCTCCATAGTGGTACATCATCAGTTGTGATATAGTTTCATTCCACACAAGTGCATGTGGGGCCACACGGGGCGGGGACTTAACTGGGGGCCTCCTGTATGGAAGGTGAGAACCTTTACCACCAACTCAGTGGTTATTTGTTGTGCCACAGTTCAGCATATGGGTTTGCACAGGCCAGAGCTGGGATTTGATCTCTACACTTTGTGGTTGCGAGGGAAGCGTTCAACCTGTTGAACTATCCTGGCAGCCCCTTAACGATTTTTTCCAAAATCTTATTTCTCTGTGTCTGCTTCATTTTGAATTTTCTATTAGTATGCCTTCAAGCTCCACTAACCTTTTCTTCAGTGATGTCAAATCTTCCATTAATTCAATCCAATCCGATTTTTATCTTCTAAAAGTTTGATTTGGGTCTTTTTTTTTTTTTTTTTTCCCTTAAGTCTTTCATGTCTCTATATAATTTGTTGAATACCTGAAACAGTGTTTACTTCTGGGCTAATTATTCCACACTAAGGAGGCAAGATCTTTCTCAGTACCTCGTCCAGCGCCCCACAACTGTGAAATGTCCCTGTCTGGCTAATGGAACAGGCATTATCCTTGACTTTGACTGATTCTTTCGGATTGTTTTTTCCCTGAACTCAAGTTCACTGTTTTCTCATATGCATGTGCTCAACAAACACTTTAGAGGGTGCTCTTGCAGATCTCAAGGTTTCTTTGTGCAACTCTATCTTTTCCAGGACTCCATTCAGTGGCCTATAGCTGATTTGGTCACCTTAAACTCTCTGCTCTATTTCTTCAATTCAGGGAAGGAGTCTAGTGGGTTCTCCCTGAGTGACCCCACCCTGTACCACAGCCTGAAAATGCTCTCAAGGTTACTGTAATGACCATACGGCTGTCAGTCATCACCGTACTCCATGCCTGGTGACCAATGCCTACAAAAGTATTTCATATATGTTGCCCAATTTTTATTTGTTTATTTATTTCAGAAGGGAAAGTAACTCCAGCATTTTAAATTTCAGAAATGTATGACTTAAATGATGGCAGGGCTTTCTATTTCTTATGAGTATATACAGATAAAGTCTCCCAGACTTTTCAGCCAGGAAAAAAAGTGAATGAGATCCACCAAATAAATGTGGAGAGACTATTAAAAAAAAAATTAAATTACCTTTTTCTTACATCCCACAAGTTGTTCTTATTCACTATACCACTCATTCAACGACTGCAAAAGCTTTGATGAGCCTGAGTATGTGATTCACTCTTTCATGCCATCCCCTACTGCTATTACTATAACTGCAACCTCTCTCTGTTCAACGATTATTGTAAAAAAATTTTCCTCAAAATGAGTCATTTACTTTCTCCTTTTAAGGTCTTCCAGGCAACGTTTTCTGCCCATCAGCTGTCACTAGAATTGAAAGGAACTAGGTTACAGCCTGTTCCTATTTACTGTTCACACAAAAGGATTTGATAATGAAATCAAGCTTCACCCTCCAAGTTGTTTCTGCAAGGCCACAGATAGTGGGGGTTTACAACATTGACAAATTGGGTTTTTGTACTTTCCACACTGTAGTGGATATTCCTCTGACAAAAACCTATCTGTGTCTTTGATTATATGCAACCCCTGAAAAAAAGGCTAGTCAAAAAGTTTTTTGTTCTGCAGCAATAAAATGTTTCCAAAGGTGAAAACAAACAAACAAACAAACAAACAATCAAACAAAAAATATCTATTAAGTGTCTATTTATTGATGGTCACTATACTGCACACAGAGAATATTGAAATGAAGTAAGTCAGTTCTGCCTTTAAGATACTTATAGTACATTGGGGATCCACATAGCACTAAGCATTAAAAACAGACAAAATGAATAATGTACTTCATGTGTGTATTTGCTGTCATATTTCATAGATATATATATATATGAAATTAATACATTATAAATTATTTAAAAGTATTAAATTAATAGCACTTTGTTATGTAAACCACCATAACAATTATAAGTGATATAAAATTAATGTATTTATGTCTTTCCTATTTAAAAAAGAATCCCTCGTAGAGAAAAACTTGAACTCTGCTGCACGAATCTCTGAACAGTAAAATTTCCCTTCTATCATGATTGGAACAGAAAAGCAGTTTAATACCTTCTCCATAATTATTCAACTGCACAGCATTACACAAAAGAAAAAACCCACAGCAATAGTATGAAAAGCCTCCAAAATAGTATATCATTATCTACACTGAAAAAACTAATTCAAGAACTTAAAAGAACAAAAAGCTCTAATACTGCCTCTGAAGATATCCCTCACTCTTCTCTCCCTGCAAACATAATATCCACCTGTGCAGCCCTCTCACACAAAGAACTAAGATGAAGAGTTTGAAAAGAAATGTATTGTGGTTGTGTTTCTTCCCAGCCATTAGCGTGTGTTTTTTAAAGGACTTAGCAAAATAAAAGTGAGGCATGGATATTTCAAGCAAAATATTCGAATCCCTCTTTAATTAACTTCACCAAAGGCACTAAACATTATGCACCAGTGATTAGACTGCAGAACTGTTCGCTCTGTAATATTACGGAGTGTCAAGACTTCCATTATTTAAAAGCTGTACTTTTTTCAGCTTTTCATTTCACTTGCCCAAATTGGCTCTGAAAATATATGCAAGGATATCTAGCTCCACCAGTCAGCAAAATCGTTTCAGAACTCCAGGGTGCTTTCATTGTTAACCGTGGTCGCCTAAATATATACTTACGTCACAGTCAGAAGTGATTAATCTTGATGAATACTGAAGTAATATCCCTCCCACAGTCACAGCAACAGAATGCTGGCTGTTGGCTGACCTTCTATCTCCATAACTGCTTTTAGTCTTTTATCCTAAACCAGGAGAAAAGTGTACTGTCTAACTACACCTGTCTGTCCACCCCAGCTCCAGCTGTTTTTTTATTTATTATCTCTTTGAACACTTTATTTATGTTGACATTCCATATTATTTTATATTAATTTCAGGTGAAGAGCATAGTGATTAGACATGTGTGTAATTTAAGAAGTGTTCCCCCTGACTAGTCTAGGAATCACCTGGCACTGTACATACTTATTAGCATATCATTGCCTATACTCCCTATGCTTTACTTTATATTCCCATGACTGTTTTGTAACTACAAATTGTACTTCTTAAACCCTTGACCTTTTCCACTCTGCACCCAAAGCCCCTCCCATCTATCACCCCAATAAATCTAGTACCCATCTGATACCATACCTAGTTGTTACAGTATTATTGACTCTATTCCTTATGCAATGCCCTACATCCCATGAGTACTGTGGAACACCCAATTTGTACTTTTTAATCCCTTTCCCTTTTCCACTCATCCCCACATCCCCTCCCATTTGGAAAACCAACAAAATGTACCCTGTACTATGCGTTTGTTTTTGTTTTGTATGTTTATTTTGTTCTTTAGATTCCACATATAAGTGAAATCACGTGGCATTTGTCTTTCTCTGCCTGACATACTCCATTCAGCACCATATCCTCCAGGTCCATTCATGCCACCATAGATAGCAAGAACCTCATCCCCTTCCCTGGCTGAACAATATTCCACTGTATAACTTATATGTACCACCTTCTCTTTATCCGTTCATCCATCAATGAACACCCAGGCTGCCTCCACATCTTGGCCATTATAAATAATGCTTCAATGAACATTTGGACGTGTTTTTCCCCTTGAAGTAGCATTTTGGGTTTCTTTGGATAAATACCCAGAAGTGAGATTACTAGGTCCTTCCTTGTCTCATATCTGATATAAGTATTGCTACCCCAGCTATTTTTTTATTTTCATTTTCATAAAATATCTTTTTCATCTCTTTGCTTCCATTCTGTGTCTTTTGATCCAAAGTGCATTTTTTATAGGTAGCATATGTAAAGATCTTATTTTCTTATCCATTCAGCCGCCCTATTTTTTGATTGGAGTGTTTAATCCATTTATTATGCATTGAAAGTAATTGTTGAGAGATATATAGTTATTGCCATTTCATTATTCATGTTTTTTATTTTAATTTTTTTCATCTTAAAGAAATCCTTCTAAGATTCCTTGTAATTCTCTTGGCCAGGGACTGGGCTGAATCAATAGCTAACCAAAATAAGTTTGAGACATAATCCCTAAAAAAAAAGACAATTTAGCTGGTAAGGCAAGACATGTGTCAGATATTTGGATAAGGAACTAATATATAAATAAGTGTTCTAGGGTATAGTAAACTTGGACATTCAGATTAAGAGTAAAAATTGCCCAGACAAGTAGATGAAAATATTACAGAGAAGAAGAGACGTTGGTTAAGCAGGATTCAGAAGACCAGGGATGTGAAATAGGAAGGAAAAACCTGGATCCCACCCCAGATTATTTCAATCAGGATTCCTATGGATGAGACCCAGATTATATTAATAGTATACTGTTCTCAAGTTCCCCTAGAGATACTAATATAGCTATGGATGATCATCGCGGTTCTATACAGTACTTCCTGTCTTCACTCATTAGGGAAAGGTCAAGCAAAGTAATGACATGCAAATTTCTGACATGAGATAATTTTCCAGACTATCTAATTGGCCTTTACACTACACACATGATTAAAGGTCCAATATATACTCTAAATTATAAAAAGAATACGGGTGAAAGGAAATCTGAATTTTCATCCCCCATCTTATTTTTTATTTCTCTTGCAGTTATTACACCAATAGCTACAGCAGTATTTGAGAGTGGAACCCATCAAGCAACTGTCAGAGCTTTTCAGTTAAAAGAAACATTACAGAAAGCACTGCATTGTTTCAGCTTTCACAGATCATGTATTGTTATTCATAGAATAGGGACAACAAGAAAATCAATGTGATTCCAAAACAAAATCAATGAGCTCCTAGACAGAGCCTCCATGAAAGACTCCCACCTACAACTACAGAGGACTGGTTGCTGCCAGATAATTCCCTGCTCAAAACAACTAGAAAACCTGAGTAAAATATTAAAAAGTAAACAAAAACTAAAGGCATTGTGCTCCCAAGGCAGCAAGGACCCAAGGAGCCAATACCCCAAGAAAAGGCAAGTACAAAGAGGTGAGGCCCAAATCCACCATCATATTTTCCCTGAGTCATTGATGGTTAAGAGGGTGAAAATCCAAACAGGAGGCTGCAACTCAGAGGTGGAAAAGCTGAGCAGAGTTCAACAGAGAGTTCAATAGTCTCAGTGGACTGAAAAATTAAAAATTGGAGGTAAGAGCTCACCAAGGGGAGGAGCCTACTAAACACTCAAACTTTCACTTAGGATTCACGCAACCGGAACTAAAAGAGCGTTCACAAAAAATTTAAACATAGTTGCAAATCACCTGAATCCCAAGTGAGATTAAAGTATTCTTCCCCTAAACTTCCTCCTTGCCAGAAATAAAGGTACATTCTCTCCCCAGTAAGGTAAGCTAAAAAGCCTCAAAATCATGCCACAATTTTTCACACACAACAACTACAAGAAACAGTCATGTCTTTATGGCCTCACTTATAGGTGGAATATACAACTGAAAGTGACAAAGAAACAAAAACTCATGGACACAGCCAACAGTTTGGTGGTTACCTGAGAATAAAAGGGAACTTGGGGAGGAGGTGTATAGGGAGGGGGGCATCAAATATATGGTGATTAAAGGAGAGCTGATTCTGGGTGGTGAGCACATAATAAAATGCATAGACCATGTAATGTAGAATTGTACACCTGAGAACTACGTAATTGTTACCAACCAACGTCACCCCAATAAATTTAACAATTAAAAAAAAAAAGAAATAGTCATGTCTAGAAAACGGGAATAACAAAATTGACCCTGTACCGTAGCTATGACAGTTGTAGAAGAAAGCTGTAAATTGCCTGGCACACATATGTTCAAAAAATGACAACCCTAATAGTGGCCACTGAGAAAATATGTATGGAGTATGTTATACTTTTAAAAATACTACTTTTTGTTCTTTCTGCCCAAGACTCTGGGGGGTTGATTAACAACTTTGTCTCTTATATACAAGATGTGCTAGGTTTACTATTTGATGAATATTAGCCTTGGAAACTGGAGATAGATACTTTCCTTAGCAAGCAACCAGAAGTCAGCAAAACTGACAGTTCTACTTTAATGAAACAAGCACAGCTTAAAAAGTATTTAAACCTCACTTTTCTAGCCATTGTCACGATGTCAAATCCCAGGCTGTTATGTTTATAATTAAACAAAATTTCTGCATAGAGCACATAGCCTAATGTTTCATAATTAAGGGAAAATAATTACCTTTCACTATGGGTATTCCTTAATGACTGAAAATGGAAATGGTTTATCCATGCTTTTACAGCTTCTCTATTATACTGCACTTAGAACATCAGAATAGACTGTTGGCATTAGGAATTAAATGCACTTCAGATTTATAAAGTATTTTACAAACATCTGAGTTCTGATTTTTATACATTTAAGGAAGGATTATGTTTTGATATTTATACATGAACGCCTAAGAATATGAGGCATACAAAATCTAAAGGCCAAAAACAGCCCAGGTATTATTAAACTGGGGTAAACATAAGGTAAAATTGAGCAGGAATTTACTTCGTCTATATATCCGTCAGGTTTTTAAGGTGACTTTAAACTAGATTGGAAATATCCAAATGTTATTTTGAATAACTGTGCCCAAGATTTCAGAAATGCCACAGCCTGCCAAGTGCATTGGTATACGTAGGAAGTTCAAAAACAAAAAATACTGAGATAAAAGAAAATACATTGTTTTCATGTTCCTTTGGCCACCCCACTCCTTGCACATCCCTGCTGGCCTGGAACATAGCACAACTGCCTGGGAGCCCTATGTCACCTTGACCCCAACTTCCTGCTCCTCAGCTTCCATGACAACTGTAACCAGTGCCACCAGGAGGTAAATCACATCAGCACGGGGTGCCCATCATCACTGTGGGCTGCAAAACTGACCTGCACAAGGTCACATTCCAGATGAAGAAGGGGCAGAGACATGGGTTGGAGCATGTGACCTATCCTAGGAGCCAGGTCAAGGCAAAGGCCATGGGCACAGTGCCAACCTTGAGTGCTCGACCCACCTCCGACTAATCGTCCACGCCGTCTTCCAGGATGTAGCCGAGGTGGCTCGCAGCAGCCACAGTCACAAGTAATGGCAGCAGGTGACCTGAGAGCCTGGGCCCTGGCTGCCCCAACCACACAGGCAGCACAGGGAGAAGCTGGGCACTGACCTTCCGTGGGCGTGGCTAGGCCTGTGACTGCTGAACCGCCCCTGAAACAGGTGGGCAACAGAAAGGCTGGGCCCCGCGGCTGACCTTCCTGGATGTAGTCGAATCTCTCCGAGTCCCGAGGAAGGTGTTCCTGGCCCCACCAGCCTTGTGGATGGCCACTCCTGGAGGCCCCCAAATCACTAACATGCCCAGCTACCAGCCCTGAACAGCACATCCGGGAACGGCCTGTGCAGCCTAGCACCACCTCGCTTCTTTTCTCGGGGTTGCACCTTCAGGACCCGGTGTTTCTAGCATCTGGCTGGAACTCACACACCGCCCCCTTTGCACTTTGCCCTGCCCGTGCCAGCGGTAAATGTAACAAGTAAAGCAACATCAGCCGCCCGAACCTTTTTTCGTGAAATAAACCACCATTTATTTCAGAGAAGAAACTGTTGGCACTCACTGTCACAAACCCTACGTTGGTAGTGACACACTTGAAAGAGGATACTTACAAGAGTTGGAAGAATTGATTATCTGAGAGTTATAGCTTTCTTGTAATTCTTATTCTTGAGCTACAATAAGATATTCCAAGAAGTAAGGTGTCCTTAGTGCAATAAAATTATTGTACTCCATAGGATGAAGGTCTATTTTCCCAAGGACAGAGAAAATAAAGAATAAAATGCAGAAAAATGGAGAGATGCAAGGAAAGTCCATGACTTCTGATGAGTACCAATAAACAGAAAATATCTGAAATATAAAACAAGGAGATATAATTATGTATGTTGGCAGCTTTAAGTGGTGTTTTTTAATCAGACAAGATTTTTTGATGACAGAAAAATTAAACATTGGATCTTTGATGTTCAAACAGTTTCAAAAAGCCCCTTACATATTAAAATATATTTTAAGACTTGCAGACCCCTATGATATGATATATGATTGATATAATATGATATGGATATGTGACATGATCGCAATTGAATAGTTCAGCAAGTAAGCAACAATTTTTGGTTGAAGTACTGTAGCACGGTGAAGAAGGGAGGGGCAGTTCAAGGAGGAGGCTGCCCGAACTAGCTGTAAATAAGCGGGCAGGCACCTCACAGATCTCCCTTCTATTCCAACAATAGCTAGGATAAGGTGACCAGACATCCTGCTTTTGGCAGGACGGTCCCGATTTTTAACAATTTGTCCACGTCCCACAGCATTTTTAAAAAGTCCCGATTTTTGGAAAGAATGCATGACAAGCTAGGGAACGGTGGGAGATAGACCAAATTTTTAATCAAGAACCCCCCCCCCTGTCAATGGTGTCTCGCAGGGCTTTTGGGGGGGCAGGGGCAGGACTTCTTGGAACTGGGAAGGTATTTGCTCCCAGGGAAGACCAAGGGCAGACCAAGCCCAACCCTGGGAGTGTAGCCAAAGAACATAAGCAGATGGCTGGCAGTGAGGAGGCTCAGTGCTCAGTGCTGAGCTGGAAGACTAGAGGCAGCCCCTCTGCTTCTATGGAAGTCAGAGATCTACCTGAAAGACTGAGCACCAGCTACCTGTGCTTTCCAGAGGACAGTGAGCAGAGGAAGGGCACAGATGCCTCTCCTTTCCCCTTGGGCTTTTGGACTTTGCTTTCTGCTGCTTGGGGATCTGCATGGAAGATCATTCTGCAGCCTCTGGTCTTCTCCAAAGGACTGCATCGTTAAAAGGGAGAAGGGCTCCAGATGCAATCTAGGACAGGTCTGGGGGTGGCAGCAGGGTTATTTCTCCTTGCATGTTGTATGTAGCTCTGAAATAAAGACCTCTTTCCTTTCTTCCACCCAACATCCACCATCTTGGGTAAAGGGTGCCCTTGTAACAAAGGCTAATTCTATGACCCAACTCCTGTGTCAGTCGATTGGCTGAACAGAACAGGCAGCATAAGCCTGGATGCTGTTTCCCTCCAATAACAATTTCACGTTTTACTTTAAGAAAAAATACAATGAAAATTGTAATATGGCTGCAAATTAATATGATGATTGACATACAAGGAATATATCAAGAAAGCTATTAGATGTAAACTTCATTCATGGACACAAGGCAAGACCTAAATACATGGAAAATCATACTATGTTCTGGATTGAATGTAAGAATACTGTAAGCCTAAATCAATGAAACTTTAATCAGTCAAACAGAAATGTATGGAACTTTAAAAAATGATTCTAGAATTCAGCTGGAAAAGTAAGTGAGCAAAATGAGCAATTAAATCTTAAATACAAAAAAATAGTGAAAGAATGATTCACTTGACAACTCAAATACCTAAACTATAACAAAATGTTTCAGCATTTAAGAGAGTCTAATCATCTTAGAAATGATGAAATAGATAAATGGAAACAAATACAGCAAAATAAACCTACTGTATGTATAAGAGAAGATGTAAGTTATAAGATATGATAGTGTTGACAATTCAGACAGATTAAAATAGCACTTACAAAATTGCCTATCTACTTCAAAAGCTAAAGATAGATCACTATACCACACATTGACAGATATAAATTCCTGTCATATTAAAAATCTAAATGTAAACAACAAAACTACAAACTTTTAAAAAGCAGTATAGGAAATTATAAATATTACATTTTTATAGTGAAAGTCTTCTTATACAAAACTAAAACCCAGAAGTCATACAAGAATATTTTTAAATTTCATTAAAAAAAATATATTTTGAATAACTAAAGTCTCTTTAAGTAAAAAGAAATGAGAAACTGAGGATTATAATGTATAAAAGATTTCTACAACTGTATTTTTTTTTAAGATTTATTTATTGTTTTTGACAGAGACAGAGAGAGACAGAGAAGGGGGAGGGCCAAGACACTCTCCACAGTTGTATGTCATCAGTTTTTGACACGGTTTCATTCCACACAGGTGGGTGGGGGCGGCACAGGGCAGGAACCAGGTCAAGGGCCTCTCACATGGGAGGCACACTCCAGTTTAGCATATGGGTCCACACGGGCCAGGGCCAGGATTCGATCCCCATCCCCAGGGCTGCAAAGCAAGTGCTCAACCTACTGAGCCATCCTGGCTTCTCTTACAACTTTATGTTTTAAAGAAATAAAAATGTTTTTAGGACATGTGAAGGAATACACAGAAAAATTAATCCAAATTTAAAATAAACATATAAAATAAATCATTAGGAACCATGAGAATTCAAGTTTACCATCAACTTGGTATAAATTGAAAAAAACTCATAAAATTCAATGTGGGCATGCCTTTACATTACTAGCAAGAACATAAAATGTCACAACCATTTTGAAAGACATTTGATGAAATCAATCAAAATTTAAAATGGGCACAGATATAGATCCAGATACTTCAGTTTTTCAAATTTATCTCCTCCAAAAATTTGAATAAATGTGCAAGAAAGTATGTGCAAAGCATTCATTAAAGCATTGCTTATAACAGAAAAAAAATGTCTATCAATTAAATAATTTTTATATATCATGATAATCCATGGTATGGATTTATATGTAAATGTCAAAAGGAGACCTATATATTCTAACATAGAAAATTCTCCCAAACTGTAAGTAAAATACAACGTGGACATTAAAAGTAAAATTTGTTTTTAAAATACAGACATATGCATGCATATGCATATTAATAGAAAACTATACAAAAATAGAACAAATATTAATTCTATTATATATGATATCTGTAAATATAAACAAATAATAACAATGATTGATCTTAAGGAGAGGTAAATAACTACTTTATCTTAGACCAAGCAGTAAAACATTATAGCCAACCTACATTATAAAATTGTAATATGTACCTAATTAGTCTTATACTGTCAATAAAATTATTTGATTCATAATACATGTAACCTGATCATGTATATTATCTTTTTTTATTAGCAAAGAAGAAAAGCAATACTAACATGAATCCACAAAAATATAATCAATAAAACTGCTTTCTTTGAGTTTTCATTTAATTTCTATCTTTTAGAAATATATCCATAACAGTGGTTTTTACATGAATAAATAGCTACATATGGAATCAAAATAAAACTAAACTTAAAATTATCATCATTCTCATTGATTCTATAATATTCAGGACAAAATTAATCTTGCAAAAGGTAAAGAGTCAATCTATATTTATCCTAAAAATGGTTATTTAGTTTGTAGACATTCATAAAGTAAACTTAAACAGTAATTGTAGTTTTACAAGGTTACTTTCTTTAACCAATATTTCAAGACATTTTAAATATTGGTGTTGTGTCTGCCATATAATCCAAATAAAAGTTTATGAGAAAGGTAAAAGCAAACCATTTCACTAATTTATTCAATTGAAGCCTATCAGAATTATTCATGGAAACTCAAGACCAAGAAAAAATATACATACATCACCATTCACTTTGTCCCATCAGACCAAACTGCCCATTCATGTGTAATCAGAGATGAGCTAGCGTTTCTTCAAAACAATCCCCTCAAACATCCTTGTGGCAGAATTTGCAGTAATCTCAAATTGTTATGTTCATATCTTCTGTTCTAAATACCTCCATTAGGAAAAATCAAATAGAAAAAGTGCAAATTGCCTTAAGGACAAGTGAACAAGTGTTAAATTGCTTCCTGGGGCAATCACATCAGGGCCTGTTCACAGTCTAACTGGAAAGAAAGGTTTGAGTTTCACAAATGAAAGACTTCTTGGCAGTTAGCTGCCAATGATAGCTCTCTGTATAACCTTCAGAGTATTCTCCCTGGAGCTTTTTTTTCTTGTCCATCAAACGGAGTGATTGGATTAAATGATCTCTCAGATTATTCCAGCTCTAATATTCATTAAGCCTCTGGGCCAAACCTCCAAGCTTAAGAATGCCACAGAAAGGACAGTGCTAAAGGACAGGATGAAAGTCAAACTTGGGGTTGAGTTGATGGGGATAGAGTTAGTTATCAGCTAGTATTAGTAAGTATCAGTTTATACTGCATAATAAACTACCCAAAATTTAAGGGCTTAAACAACAAACACTTATTGTTTCTCATGATTCTGTGAATTGGTCAGGTCATTCTTCTGATCTAGGCCAGCTTACCTGGGACGGAATGGTCTACAGCAGGAATCAACATACCTTTTCTATAAAAAAAAAAAAAAATTAATAGATCATGTATGGTCTCTAGTAGCTACTCCCCTCTGCTGTTGTAGCACAAAAGAGACCAGAGACAATAAAATGAAAGGGCATGGCTTATTCCAATGAAACCTATTTACTAAAGTAGGTAGTGGGCTGAGTTCAAACCACAGACCATAGTTTTCTGATTTCAGTCTAATTGGCCCAACACACTTGTCTACCTGGTTAGTTTAATATCAGCCAAGATGCTTCAGCTGCCTTCCACGTAGCCTCTCATTCTCCAGGAGGCTAATCTATTGATTCACATGGTGTACTTGGATTCCAGATGCAGCGAGATAGCAAAGCCCTATCGCATAGCATTTTTCAAGCTCCTGCTTGTGGTATATTTGCCCTATTTAGCCAAAGCAAGTCACATGGTCACACTCTAAGTCAATGAATGAGGAAACAGACTCCACCCCTTGCTGGACCCAATGGGCAAAGTTAAAATATAAAGTGCTATGTAGACAGAAATGCATGAAGTCTGTAGCCACTTTTATAATATGCCACAGGGAACTCTGTAAAAAGATATTAGCAAGAAATTCACATTTTTAATCATTTAGATTTAACTAACCCAGAATCAATTTTGAGATAACATGAAATATATTTTATTTCTCCTAAGAATAATTTTTAATGTTCTGATTACTTCAAGCTTCTCAACACGAAAAGAAATATCACCTGAGAAATTTCAGGGTGCCTCAGACCACATAAACCATGATTTATAATGTTTGTGGAGATTAGCCCATTAATGAGTAGATTCATAAAATCTTTTTCAGTTGGATTTTTTTTTTTTGCCCATATTTAAATGAAAAGAGATGTTTATAGGCAACACCAAAAAGTAAAGAATGCATTTATCACTCAACACTAAACATACCCACTTCAATTCCTCATTTTTACTCCACTTTGATATTCATCCTCTTGGAAACAGAGGCCTGCAATAATAGCAATCACTACAGAAACTGACTGGTAGTGGTATTGAAAAATGGAGAAGAATCCTTAGAAAGCCAAAGATGGAATTCCCCCCTCAACAAAATATAAAAACAGAAGGGAGAATATTTAGTTACTTGATATGACTTTCAAAATAATACATAAAATATCATTGTAGTCATCATTGAATATGGTGCTAATAGACATCAATTTTTAAAAATAGTTTTATTTATATTACAGTAAATTACTGGGGATGCTGGGATGGCTCAGCAGGTTGAACACTTGTCATACAGCCCCAGGGTATGAGGATCATATCCCAGCCCTAGCCCATGTGGACCCATATGCTGAACTGAGGTGTGCCCCCAGTTTGGTTCTCACTGGGGTGAGCTCCACACCAGAGGCCCCCACCCTGCTTTGTGCCCTATGAAGTACCTCACCCACCCATGGAATGAAGCTATGTAGAAAACCAATGCATGGAGCTATGGAGACTGCTCTGGGCCCTCCCCCTTCTCTTTCTGTCAAAAACAATAAAAAGAAATCTTTAAAAAATAAATAAATAGGTAAAATGAATTATTAATTTGTCAGCATAAAAAGAATAAAGATATACAAAATAGAGAGGCATTAGAAACAAATTAAAAATTTTCTGTAAGTGACAGAGATGCCTTCTATGTTTTGGCATGATTTGATTTGGTGTTCTCAAAATTAGCTTTGTGAGAAAACCAGCCCCTGCCTACCTTGTAATTCTGAGGAGAGGAAAAGCAAATGTTTAGGTAAACCTTTCAGATAAAAAGCAAACATTCTTCAGCATGAAAAGAACAATGGGGGAAACCAGGATGGCTCAATGGGTTAAGTACTCTCTTTGAAACCCTGGAACCAAGAACCAAGTCCCAGCTCCAGCCAATGTGGACCCATATGCTGGACTATAGTGTGCTTCCCATGCAAGAGGCCCCCAGTTCAGTTCTTGAACTCCCAATTCAGACCCCTGGCTTGAGGGGGGTGCCTCCCATGCTGGAGGTCCTAGCCCAGAACCAGTCCTGTGAAGGTCCCTGCCCACCTGTGTGGAACAAAATCATGTTGAAAACTGATGACGTACAACTACAGAGACTGCTCTGGGCCCTCCCCCTTCTCTCTGTCTCTCTCTGTCTCTGTCAAAAACAATAAAATAAATCTTAAAAAAAAAAAAAGAGAGAGAGAGAAAAGAACAATGTAAATTACTTTATAGATTACCAATTGGGGGAAGGTCAGAGAAGGGAATGAACTCATTTAATAACAATGGTCCTTCACCTGCAGTGTCAACATCAACTGGGAATTTGTTAGAAATGCCAGTTATCTGGCCCCATACTCGACTAATAAATAAAAAACTCCAGAAGTGGGGCCCAGAAACCTCTTTCAACAAGCCCTCCAGTTAATTCTGATGCATGCTAACATGGGAACTACTGTGTGAGAAGATAACCCAATGTAATGATTATATTAAAAGGGGCCTCTAGAAGTCAATTACATCTGATGATTTTACAGTACCTGCTTCCAGCAATCTTTATGGTTCAGTCATGTTATTTAAAAATTAGATATTCAACCAGGACTTTCTAGTTAAAGAAACATGAGTTGACTATTGATAGTACGCTTGACTGGCAAATCATATGCTGTGAATACCTACTTTCATTTCTTTTTCAAGGCAGATGGGATCCTGTAGCTAAGGAAGCGTTAGTTAAGTGAACAAAGTTAGAACATGGAAGTGAGATAAAATTTCATTTGTTTTCCACAATAGCTATCAAGAGGTGTGTACTTATACCTGGAAACTATATAATTGTTACCAACTAATGTCACCTCAATAAATTAAAAAATTAAAAAATTAAAAAATAATTAATTAATCAATTACAATGTTGAAAAAAAAGAGGTGTGTACTTCTGCGACTTCGAGGGGTCAATTTGGATGATAACAAGAGTAACAAAACCTTGTCGTTTTGCCTTTACATCATTGAAAACACACAATATGAGTCCAGAAAAAAATAAAAAAATATATATATTATATATATATATATATTATATATATATACACACACACAGAGGGTGGCAAAAATGTATACACATTTTAAGCAGGGGAAAAACTGTATTAAAATTGTAAGGCTCAATATATGCTGATAACAAAAGACGAGTACAAGTCACATTTGACTTCTGCAATTACAAGAGGTGCTCAACGTGGTTCCCATCAGCAGCCAGACATTTCTGACTACAGAGAACTACTGCTTGAGCAACATAGACCAAAGCCTTCCTTGTGTAGCTGCGCATGCCGTTTCAATTTACCATGCGTCTCAAACTTATCACAAGTGCATGCAATTGCTAGGCTTGTTTTAGGTTCTATTGCATACTCACACCTCCATTGTCATTGTACTTCCACAACATTCTTGAATTTCTAATACCACTTCAAAATGGTTGAGCTCCTTGAACCACAACCGTGCTTCTGCTATTTTGACTATCCAGCCTGTTGCATGGTGACACCAGTATTTATTTGATTAATGCCATCTTTCGAGCTAACATCATACTACACATTGCTACCGTAATTCAATTCAACTTCAAAAAGTAATACATTTCTTAAAATGTGTATGCATTATTTGCAACCTCAGTATAATAATTGCTAAAGTGCAAGTGGTATTTGTCTTTTTTTTTTTTAAGATTTATTTTCATTGTTTTTTGACAGAGAGACAGAGAGATACAGAGGGAAGGAGAAGGGCCCAGAGCAGTCTCCATAGTTGACAGCAGTAGTTTTCCATATATTCACTCCACAGGTGGGCACGGGGCTGCAAGAGGCAGGAACTGGGCTGGGAGCCTCCCACATAGGCCCCGGCAAGAATTGAGCTGGAGGCACACCCCAGTTCAGCATATGGGTCTGCCTGGGCCGGGGCCAGGATTTGCTCCTTGGTCCCTGGGGCTGCAAAGTGAGCACTCAACCTGCTGAGCCATCCCAGCTTCCCCCGTATTTGTCTTTTAAAGAAAAAGCTAAAAGTAAATGAACACATGAGAAAGACATACCGTAGAAAGAAACGTAACAAACTAGATGAGAAAACACTTTAGCAAGTTTGACAAAATGATGGATGGAGGGTGAACTGGACATAATATAGAGTACAAAAGAGCTCCAGAAGTTTAGATTACTTTTTCACCTATGTGATGGGCTCCCATGAGCTTACAAATTTAGTTCTGCTGCTTTCTACCTTCTTGGAAGAAACTGCAAATAGCTGGGGTGTTAAATTCTCCATATCCAGTCACTTTCTACATTCTGCTGTCACTC
This sequence comes from Craseonycteris thonglongyai, assembly GCA_004027555.1. Classification (NCBI taxonomy): domain Eukaryota; kingdom Metazoa; phylum Chordata; class Mammalia; order Chiroptera; family Craseonycteridae; genus Craseonycteris; species Craseonycteris thonglongyai. The sequence continues at coordinate 17,182 of PVKE010011832.1, read as the reverse complement.
TTGAACATGATGTGTTTGTAGAAATACATATTTCAAAGGACTTTCCAACAGAAAGTTACTTAATTGAAATCACTTACCAAGTAATACTTTACCCAACGAAACACTTGGGTGACATTTCCAAGTGCATAAGACCATCTGTAAAAAATCTTAAATTCAAATCATCTAAGGGTTGATGGGGTTCAGGACACCAAAATATAGGGTTCATTACCCCAAAATATGACAGCTTGACATAAGTGTGTATTTTAAGCTAGTGGAGTTTTAGGAAAAGGGCAAAAGAGAGATCTCTCGGACCTTTCCCTACTGTTTCGCCTAAAACAGGTCATAAGACCCTCATGTGAAAGGTGCCCTCCCTAAACCTAAAGGAAAAAGACACTCTTACCCTTGAAGACAAAGGAACTCTAAAAATAATCTTAACAAACAGGCTTTCCAAAATTTTGTATGGTTTACTGCACATACTTCATAATCCTTAATCTGTTATATATTTCTATACCACAGTCCATTCTTTATCACCTCACATAAAAATACACAGGTCTGTTTCTTAGGGTTTTCTTTCCTTATGAAGACTCCCATGTCAGGTAAGACTTACATTAAATACATTGGTATGCTTTACTCCTGTTCATCTGTCCTGGCCAGTTAAATACTTAGACCCAGGGAACCTAAGATGACTAAAGGAACTTTTTACTCACTAACAAAATCATGGACACTCACGAGGGAAAAGATCATGTTAAAAGCAAAAAAATTGATCTTTTCTGTATGCATATTTTACACAGTTGATTGTCTAGACTAGAGCTATAGCTAATTGAGGTAGTTCCACACCTACGTATTGCCGGGAATGTGTATTCTTGACATAAAGTTGAGAAGTAGGAACCTTTTAGTATTTAGGTTACTATAAACCTAAAATGAAACATTACTATTCAGTGCTAGTCCTAGGTATATATACATATTTTAAGATTTATTTTATTGTTTGAGAGAAGATGAGAAAGAGAGAGAGAGAAAACCCAGAGCAGTCTCCATAATTGTATATCATTAGTTGTGGAATAGTTTCATTCCCCATAGGTGTAGATGTGGGCCCACACAGGACAGAACCAAACGGATAGCCTCCCACATGAGAGGCAAGAACCTTTGCCAAGCTGGGATGGCTCAGAGAGTAAAGCGCTCGCTTTGAAGCCCCGAGGACGGAGGATCGAATCCCGGCCCTGGCCCATGCGGACCCATACGCTGAACTGGGGTGTGCCTCTAGTTCAGTTCTTGCTGGGGCCTATGCGGGAGCCCCCAGCCCAGTTCCTGCCCTGTGCAGCCCTGTGCCCACCTGTGGAGTGAAACTATATGGAAAACCTAATGTCAACTATGGAGACTGCTCTGGGCCCTCCCCATTCCCTCTGTCTCTCTCTGTCTCTGTTTCTCTCTGTCAAAAATCAATAAAATTAATCTTTAAAAAAAAAAAAAAGAACCTTCACCACCATCCCAGTGGTTAGCAGTGGTGCTGCAGTTCAGCCTATGGGTTTGTGCGGGTCAGGGTCAGAATTTGATGCCCGGACCATGCAGTTGCAAGGCAAGTGCTCAACCTGCTGAGCTATCCTCGCATCCCTTAGTCTCAGGTATTTAAAACTATAATTCCTCTTTCCAAAGTAAGTCTCAAACTTGCATATGATATTTTATGTAACATTATTAAAGGAAATGACCCAGCATTTTATGCTCCTTTTATATTTCATGAAAGATTGGTTTTCACATCTTTAAAAAACAAAGAAGCTATAAAACATTTACACTAATGAGAAAATTAGGATATTTCCTGAGGCATTACATTGTATGACTAACTTATTACAAATAATTATTTGGTGATTTAAAAAGCTTAGTATGTGAATTATAATAAGTGTGTGTAAAGTTTATTTGTAAGACAAAAGACCCAGAGTAGCCAATACAATATTGGAGAACAAAGTCAGAGGACTGGCACCACCTGACTTTAAGACTTTCTATGAAATTACACTAATCAAGACAGAGGAGAATAGCTCAGCAATTGAGAGCTTGCCTTACATTCACAGGGTCCAGGGATTGAGTACCGGCCTGACCTGTGTAAACCCATATGCTGAACTGTGGCACAACTGGTAACCACTGGGATGGCTCAGTGTCAAAGGTTCTCGCCTCCCATGCAGGTGGCCCCGGGTTTGGTTCCTGCCTGGTGTGGCCCCACATCCACTTGTGTTGAATGAAACCATGTCACAACTAATGATGTACAACTATGGACACTGCTCTGGGGCCTCCTATCTTCTCTCTCTCTCTCTCTCCCTCTCTCCCCCTCTCTCCCTCCTTCTTTCAAACAATAAAATAAATCTTAGAAAGAAAAAAAAAGCAGATTGGTATCAGCAAAAGAATAGACAAAAGTAAACCAATAGAACAGAATAGAGTTCCCAGGAACTGACCTCACACATATAGTCCACTAGTTTTTGCAAAGGAGTAAAGTCAACTTGATAAAGGAAGAAGAGTTTTTCAACAACTGATAATGGAGGAACTAGACACCCATATGCAAAATAATAAAACTAGATACAGACCTTATATTTCTTGTAAAAGTTAACTAAAATTAGACCACAGACCTAAATATAAAATGCAAAACTATAAAACTCCTAGAAGATAACATAGAAGAAAGTCTAGGTGACTTTGAGATGGGTGATTTAGATACAACATCAAAAATGCTACCTACAGAATAAAGGTACTCAAGAAATTATAAGATATTGAAAAGAGAGATTAAAGGAAATACAAATAAATGGAAACATATGCCATGCTCATGAATAGGAAGAATTAATACAGTTAAAATATGCATAATGTCCAAAGTGATCTATAGATCCAATGCAATCTTTATCAAAATACCAATGACATTTATCACAGAACTAGGACAAATAATAATAAAATTTATATGGAGCAAGGAAAGATGCCAAATAGCCATGGCAATCATGAGAAAGCAGAACACAGCTGGAGATTTCACGCTATCCGATATCAAATTATACTACATGGCCATCATAATCAAAACTGCATGTCTACTGGCATAAAAACAGACAAATAGATCAATGGAACAAAATTAAGAGCCTAGAAATAAATTCATGCCTACATGATCTTTTAATGTTTGACAAAGAAAGCAAAAATTTACATCAAAGACAGCCTATTCAATAAATGATGCTGAGAAACCTGGACAGATACATGCCAAAAAAAAAAAAAAAGAAATAAAATAGAAAATAAAAGAAACTAGACCACCTTCTTACATCATATACAAGAATAAATTAAAAATGGATTAAAGACTTAAATTAAGACCCAAAGCCATAAAACTCCTAGAAGAAAATATAGGAACTACACTCTTAGACATTACCTTTAGTAATATTTTTACTGATCTGTCCCCTCAGTCAAAGGAAACAAAAAAGAAATAAACAAATAGGACTACATCAAACTAAAAAGTTTTTTCACAGCAAAGGAAACCATCAACAAAACAAAAAGACATCCTACTGAATGGGAGAAGCTATTTGCCAATGACACTACTGATAAGAAGTTAATATCCAAAATTTATAAAAAATGTTTACAACTCAACACTAAAAACCCCCAACAATAATAACATTAAAAACAATCTAATTAAAAAATGGGCAAAGACTATCAATAGACATTTCTCCAAGGTGGACATATGGAGATCAATACACATATGTAAAGATACTCCACATCACTAATCATCAGAGAGACACAAATTAAAACCACAATGAGGTACCACCTCACTTCTGTCAGAATGACTATTATCAGTAGATAAATAAACGACAAAGATGTGGAGAACAGAAAATTCTCCTGCATTATTAATAGGATTAAATATTGATGCAGTCACTATGAAAAACAGTACGAGGTTCCTTAAAGAAATTAAACAGAACTGCCTTATGAGCCAGCAATTCCACTCCTGGGTATTTATCCAAAGAAATCCAAAACACTAACTTGAAAAGATATATGCACCCTTGTGTTTACTATAGCATTATTCATAATAGCCCAAAATATGGAAACAACCAAAATGCCCACAATAGACAAATGGATTAAAAAACTGGTACATTTACACAATGGAGTATTACTCTGTCATAAAAGAAAAAGAATAAAATTTATTATTTATAACAATGTGGAGAATATTACGCTAAGTGAAACAAGTCAGACTGGGAAAGACAGATACCATACAATCTCACTTATACATAGAACCTAAAGAACAGAATAAATGAACAAACAAAATAGAAATAGACTCATAGAGAACAAACTGATGGTTGTTAAATGGGAGGGGCGTGTAAGGATAAATGAGAAAGGTGAAGGGATTAGAAAGTGCATATTAGTAATCAAAAATAGTCACAAAGGTATGAAATAGAGTATGTAGAATATAATCAATAACGTTGCTGAAACTATGTATGGTGTCCTATGGGTACTAGATTTATTGAGGGAATCACTTTTTAAGTGATAAAAATGCCTAACTACTGTACTGTACCTGAAACTAATAAAATTGGTTGGCAAAAATTACACAGGTACCAGGTGTACAATTCTACATTACATTGTCTGTACATTCCATTATGTGTTCACCCAGAATTAGCTCTCTTTCCATCACCATATATTTGATGTCCCCTCCCTACTCTCCCATCACCCCCTACTCTCTGACCCACCACCCCATTTACCCTCAGGTAACCACTAAACTATTGAGTGTGTCCATGAGCTTTTGTTTCTTTGTTACTTGCAGGTTTATATTCCACCAATAAGTGAGGTCATATGTTTCTTGATTCTTTCAGTCTGACTTGTTTTGCTTAATAAAATGTTTTCAAGGTCAATCCATGTTGTCACAAATGGCTGCATTTCATCATTTCTTATCGCTGAGTAGTATTCCATTGTGTAAATGTACCACAACTTCTTTATCTAATAATCTATCGAAGGATATTTTGGTTGTTTCCACGAGTTGGCCACCGTAAAGAGTGCTATGGTGAACACTGGGGTACATATATCTCGAGAATTAAGGTTTTCAAGTTTTTTGGGTAGATACCCAGGAGAGGGATTGCTGGGTCATACGGCAATTCCATTCCTAATTTTTTTTTAATACATTTTTATTTATTTTATTTTTGACAGAGAGAGAGAGAGATACAGAGACAGAGAGAGAACTGAACTGGGGGAGCTCCCAGTTCAGCATATGGTTCTGCACGGGCCCGGGCTGGGATTCGATCCCCGGTCCCCGGCGCTTCAAAGTGAGCGCTTAACCCGCTGAGCCATCCCGGCCTCCACCCATTCCTAATTTTTTGAGGAATCGCCATACTGCTTTCCATAGTATCTGTACCAATTTACATTCCTACCATGTTTGCAATATTCCTAAAATTTGTATTCTTATGGTTAATAGTTCTAAAGTTGTTAACTCCAATTAGCTTTTTCTGAAAAACTACAATATTTCAAATTCAAAATATAGTTTCTACTGTTCCTGAGGAATCTCTTAAGCTCAAACTCAAGTCTACTAAATGGAAAATATTTTCTTTTTGATATTTAATTTAATGTGTAAATATTTTATCCCAATTATCTTCACATATATTATAGTTTTGCCATTATTCAGAGTATCTTCCTTAAATCAATTTTATAAGATAAAACATGTCAGGTTGTCTTTATTTAGAGTTGAGTATTAACCAACTTTATCTTATTCATTAAAATACAGTTGGCTAACAATATTTAATTAGTTTTAGGTTGTATAATATAGAGAGATTCAACATTTATGTATCTTACAATGTGCTCACCACAATGTGTCTAGCAAACATCTGTCACTGTATAAAGTTATCACATTATTATTGATTATATACCTCTTCATCTATTTTGCCCATTCCTCTACCTACTCCCCTTTAGCAACCATCAGTTTGTTTGTTTTTTTCCCATGAGTCTATTTTTGTTTTATTTTGTTCACTCATTTGTTTCTTTATATATATTTTTAATTCTGTATGAGGAAAATCATGTGCTATTTGTCTTTTCCTGTCTGGCTTATTTCACCTAGCATCATACCATCCATGTTGTCACAAATGGCCAAGATATTTTGCAATTTCAGAGTTGTCAAATATGAAAATAATATAATAGCCTTCTTGGAATCAAGGGTTTGGCTTTATTTTCTTTAATGAATCTGAGAGATTGTGCTAAAAAATTCCAATTCATTTCTCTTTAGTTATTACTGATCTATGTGGACATATTTATGCCATCCTACTTTGTGTGTGTTTAAAATGGTAACAGGAAATGATGTATTGGGGTGTCAATTCATAATTTATATTAATGTCTAATCACTATGTTGCACACCTGAAACTAATATAATATTGCACATCTACTATAATTTAAATTTTTTCAATTAAACCAAAAATGGTAACAGGAAGTTTCAGCCTTTATGCAATCTAAAATCTCCAACAGGAATATCTCAAATACGTTCCTTTAAAAAATATATCCTAATACATTATAGGGAAAAAAAATCTAAATATCTTTTAATTATTTGTTGTATCATAATAGGTCACTTCCTAATAAAACCTAAATTTGTGCTACAATTAATGATGAAAACAAAAATCATCAGATAATTAATGTTTGATGGTACAAATATAAAGTATGTAGATGGAAAGAAACCATACTATTCCTACTTTCAATATAGTGCATGTACCTCATAAACTAAAAGGTAAAATTTTCTGAATTTTGAAGTGTCTATTTTAAGGTGATTTCTAACAACAGGAATGTAGTCCTTGTAGGATTAAAATTGATTGCACCAAGTCTTAACGATGAGTCAATTTATTCAAATATAATCCCTCCTGAGTAAAATACTTAATATTTCTTCTCAAAATGGATTTATTTACAGTGTTTTCTGTTTTACTTTCTGAATAGTACCCATAAAAGATAAGGCTTTAAATACATTATAAAATTCTAAATCCAAAAATAAAATTTTATTTGGGTGCCGCATGCATCTGAATAAATACCACCCACTCTCAGGATTAACAGAATGAGCTTAGTTAGTCTTTACTTCAAACTATGACAATGTTTTCAGGAAACTTTAGGTCAGGAAAACAGTATGTCACTATCTTTGAGAAAAATAGTTTTACTCTGTTGAATTTCAAACCCAATCGTTCTTCAAAGGAAAATACTCTGCTTTTAAATACAGTTTATAACTGTTGCCCTAAAACTGTAAAGAGTGGTGTGAAGCAGAAAAGAATTATTATTCCTACTTTGACTATTATTTTCTCTCCTATGCCAATAACTGCATCTTATAATGGAAGAACTTTAAGAAGAAGTCATTAAACAGGCATAGGGTGAACAAATGATGAAAAATAATACCTACAGGGCAATTTTATTTTCTCAGAACCAGGGTCTCATTAAATGCTGTCTAACTGTAATAACTTTGCTAACTTGAAAAATACCTTTTCTGCTACTTACTCTATACCAAATGTATTTTATACACTATGGACTCACTGAATACCAAAAGCACAGAATCACCAAAGAAAAATAGACAAAATCTTAGGGAAAGATCATTGCCTATTTTTCTCTACAATCATTTCAAGCACAGGAAATGAAAAAGTACTAAGCCATCCTTTCTTTAATTATTTTAGACAGTGGAAAATAAGTGGATTGCCTATTTTAGCCTTCAGTGGCATTACCTAAATTACCTTTTCAAGTTTGGAGACTGAAAGAAAAGAATACAGACAAAAATTGTTTAACCTCTCACAAAACCCAGACATTAAGGATAATATCAAATGGTCCACAGGAGGTACAGTTCAGTCTCTTTTAACTCATCTTCAAAGTTCTGGGGTGGTTTTAATCTAAATTATGAAGGAACTCATGACCTGTTCTTGTAGATACAAGAGAAAGACTTCGTCAAAAGTAAAACAAAGACAGATCACAAATGAGATCCCTTAAGACAAGGTTTTGTCTTATTATTCAATGTATCCACGTAGCCTCACAAGAGTTGAGTTGCATCAGTAATAAATACTTGATGTCTGTTGTTTGTTGAAAGAATTTTTAACTGAGCTGACCCCATTACATAGGAAAGGGGAATGTGCCTTCTCTCCTCAATTTCTACCTCTCACACATACACACACTCCAAGGAAGTTAGAAATAATCATTTTACTTTGTTAATTTTCTCTTCCTTTAATACAGCAACTACATCTCCATTTGTTCTCAGAGGCAGCTTCCTACAGTTTTCTAATCATGTTTCCAGGGAGCCCAGAGGAAAAAGATTTTGGTTGAGGAACGTGTCTGTTTCCGTTGTGCAGTAAATTGCCTCTGACAGTGACATTTCTACTTGCCAGAAATTCAGTAGGGCAATATGACTGCTGTGGCAGTGTAAATTTATGCAAGCCTATATAACTGCTAATGATGGGGGTGAGATAATTGAGCTTAATATTTAATGAGAAAGAAAAATTATGATCCTTTTTAGTCCCCAATACGCTCAATTCCCAATTATCAGGATTTGAAGCTCTGTGCCTCAATACAATGAAGAAAATAACAGTGTCGAAAATTATAACCTAATCAGTGAGAAGAGATTAAGGCCTGCTATAGGTAGGTGAAGAATTGGTCTCGGGATTGAGCCTAGGTCAAAATCAGATTATGCAGACTGTCTTTACATCACAGTCTAAAAGACAAGGCTGAGGCTGAACAACACAGAGCGTAGAAGCTCCTTCATTTCTATGTATTGTTTTTTTCTTAAATTCATTAGGGTGACCTCGGTTAGTAATATTACATAGGTTCCAGGTATTCACTTCTACAATACATTGTCTGTACGTTGCATGGGAACTCACTCAATTTCATTTAAATGAAGTTTGTCCAACCTACAGCCCATGGGCCACAATAGCCCAGGATGGATTTGCATGCTGCCCAACACAAATACATAAACTTTCTTAAAACAATATGACATATTTTTGCGATTTTTTTGCGGGGGTGGGGGGTGTGGGTAACACAATTGTGCAGTTCTCATGTGCAAACTTTGTAGATGACAACAGAACTGAATGAAATATTAAGAGTACGCTATGTCCACAAATATCAGAGTATTATCTGTAATTCACATTATAAATGCAAATAGTTCCGCTAGAAGAAATGAAAAACCATTAAAATAAACTAATAAAATAGAAAGTGAGAGGACTCTGTTGCAATGTCGGGCAAAATGAATTGTGACAAAAAATTCAAGTGTGTATCGTGTATTAGGCATAATGCTGTACGTTCTCTCTATTATTACACACAGGTGGCTTCAGTTCTATAGTGGTATGTGGCTTCCAGTGTGTTATCTTCCAAGCTCAGACAGTTGAATCGACACCACCAGATGTTACCTGTGCTTGTGGCAACTTGCTTAGTAAACACAATGATGATTGATAATATTTTAACCTACCTTTGTAAATGATAAGCATTTAATATTTAGAAGATACGTATGTATTCTTATTTAATTATTTTTTTAAAGATTTATTTTTTATTGTTTTTGACAGAGAGACAGAGAGACAGGGAGAAGGAGGAGGGCCCAGAGCAGTCTCCATAGTTGTACGTCATCAGCTCACAACATGGTTTCGTTCCACACAGGCAGGTGGGTGAAGGCCACGCAAGGCAGGAACTGGACTGGGGGCCTCCCGCATAAAAGACACACCCCCTCGAGCCAAGGGCCAAACCTGGGGGTGAAAACCAAACTGGGGATCTCCCACATGGGAAGTACACCTCAGTTCAGCGTATGGGTTCGCCCGGGCTGGGGCTGGGATTTGATCCTCAGTCCCCGGGGCTGCAAAGTGAACACTTAACCCGCTGAGCCATCTGCTTCCCCCACACACAATGAAACATTACTCAGTTACAAGGAGAGATGAAAAACTGCCGTTTGCAACAACATGGATGGACCTTGAGATCATCATGCTAAGCAAAATAAGCCAGACAGAAAAACATCACCATATGACTTCACGCTTATGTGGGATATAAAATTGAAAGCAAGAAGTAAAAACTCATGGACACTGTCAATAGTTCAGTGGTCACCTGAGGGTAAGGGGGTAGGGAAGTCAGGGAGAGGGAGGAAGTCATCAAACATATGGTGACGGAAGGAGAACTGACTCTGGGTGGTGAACACAAAGTTCAGCACATAAACGATGTATTGTAGAATTATACCGCTGCAACCTACGTAACTTTTACTAACCAATGTCACCCCAATAAATTTAATTTTTTTTAAATGTCAGAGAGCTCCGGGCATTCCTTCCTGGGAGCTTTAGAGAAGAAGAGTCTATGGAAAATGTAAAACTATTGCCTGACTTCAGTCCTCCATGTCTTTTAGCTAAATGTGCTCAATATAACTACCCAATTTTTTCTAAGATACATATTTTAACACAGCATGTAAGATGTTGCCCTCCTGTTAGTAATAAGTAACCAAATTCTATCAATTACAAAAAAATACAAGTATGAGCCCTGCAGTAGATCACTATGTAGGACTAGGTAATAGCAGAAAGTGAGTATTTTGAGTGATCTTTAGGGATACTCTGACTATTTTTCTGTTTTTTATTTTGGAGCCACAGAGAAGAGAATTGCTCAGTGCTCTTCGGTACCTAGAAGCACATTTCATCTTGGGACTTACCTGCCCGCCTTGCTTGAGTGAGCATGTCAGTCAGAAAACTTTAGACAGACCAATGACCTGCCTTTGTCATGCGCCTAGAGCTAAGTGGATAGGTCTTTCTAACTATAAGAATATGTTGCTAATCAATACAGATAATAATAAAAGTAAGTATGGGACATAAAAAACATTACAAAAATCTTTCAGATAATGGTTCCTTGGAGTACCTGGAGAGAAAAAAAAAAAAATCAATGAACTCCTTCAAAGACGTTAAAACCTGTAGTCTTTAGCACAATGGCCTTTGTAAGAAATTGTCATTAGACCCCTTGTGACTCAAGAATGGAGCTGACACCCGGTGAAAGCACTCAAATACATCAGGGGGAAACAAGGGAAATATGATGTTATTTTACTCTAGTCAGACATTTTAAAAGGAAACCCCTGACAGAAATGTTGAGACTTGGTGGATCAATGTGTAGCAGTCAGAGTCTGCTACGTAATTTGCAAGACACAGTGCAAAATGGAAATGGGGACCTCTCGTTCACAAAGCTGGCAAAAAAAAACTGTCTCCTTGCTTTTGCCATCTGTCTCAGGCCCACACCACAACAGGGTGCACTAGGGGGTGGAGACAATGAGGCAGTTGCTGGGAGGAATAGGGAAACAGTTGCCTGAGTGTGTGTCCTGAGGAGGCACCAAGGTGACAGAAGGCAGGACCCCCATGTGAACCAAGGCTCCAAGTCCCTGGCAAATATTCCTTTGTCCCATCAGACTTCACTCATATTTTAAGATTTCCAGATGGCCATAGCAGAGCATTCTACCCCAAGTGCCGGCACTGGTCACACACCGAGGATGCAGGTCCTGGTTGTAAAGATGGTCTAAGCCTGGGACATACGGACTGATCAAACCATGACAAACGAGAGCTGACTGAGCCAATGCAAGTGGCTGCACTGGCACAGGAAAAGCCACCTTTCTGGCTCTTTCTCTGCTCTGGTGAGCTGCTAAGAAAAAACAAGTTTCACCAAATCCTCCATGAAAGTGCAATTTTCCAGGACGTGCTTCGAATTGTCTCATTTTCTTTTTCTTATTCTTGGTGACATTTATCTACAGCTTTGCTGTTGCTGCTTAATGATAAAAATGTTTAGGAGGTAAATCTATTCTTTTTACCTTTTTGTAACGCTTACCCAAGCCACTTATTTTTTCATTCACAGTAATGCCAAGGAGATCCACAAATTTCATCTAATGTTTATTGAATTTAATCCTCCCACTAGTTGAAAGTTAACTGATATAAAGAATGTAGAATTGTGTATTTGGTAGATGATGATAGAATCAGAACAATTTTCCCTGGTTATTTTGTATACCTGTTGGGGTTATCTAGCAAAATTTTTATGTACGGCTCAACTTTTTTCCTCTGCTTAGTATAAATTCACAATACAAGGCTTGAGACTCAAAAATTTTATGCACAAAACAGTTAGTGATTTTTTCCCCCCTTTTCTTAAATTTACTTTTTTATTTAAATATAGTTGGTATATAATCTTATATTCATTATGTTAGTGTCAGGTGCACAAAATAATGAATTGACATCTTTATACCTTACAATGTGATCACCCCACTAATTCTAGTAATCATCTGTCACCACGTAAACCTATCACAGTATTATTGACTATATGCCCCTTCCCCTTTTTAACCAATTCCCCACTCCCTCCCTTCTGGTGACCAGCTCTTTGGTCTTTGTTTCTGTAAATCAGTTTTTGTTCTGTTTTGTTTGCTTTGTTTTTCTATACCACATGTAAGTGAATCCGTACATTATTTGTCTTTCTGTGCCTGACTTATTTCACTCTGCATAATACCCTTTAGGCCCATCCATGTTGCTTTCATTCTTTTTCATTGCTGCATAATATTCCTCTATCTGTGTGTGTCTGTGTGTGTGTGTGTGTGTGTGTGTTATCGATGAATACTTAAGTTGCTTCTATATCTTAGCTATTGTAAATAATATTGCAATGAACATAAAAGTGCAGATATCTTTTCGAATTAATGTTTTTATGTTTTCTTTAAATAAATACTCCTACGTGGAATTGCTAAGTATTAGTAGATCTGTTTTTAGGTTGGTTTTTTTTTTAGGAATCTCCATGCTGTTTTCCATAGTGGCTGCCCCAGTTTGCAGTCACAGAAACAGTGCATGGGGGTTCCCTTTTTTTTACATCCTCACCAACACGTTTTTTGTTGTCTATATGAAGATAGCCATTTTGACTTCTGTGAGGTGGTTTTGATTTGCATTTTCGTAAGTACCTTTTCATATGTTTGTTTGCCATGTATATATCTTTGAAGCAATGTCTTTTCATGTTCTCCACCTATTTTTCAATTAGATTTCTTATTTATTTTTCTTGTTTATTTTCTATGAATTTCTTATATTTTTTGGATATCAACCCCTTATTGGATATATCACTTGTGAACACATTCTCCCATTTGGTAGGTTGCCTTTTCTTTTGTTGAATGTTTCCTTGGCTGTGCAGAAGCTTTTTAGTTTGAGGTAGTGATATTTTTAAAATGTAGCTTTTCTTTGCCACGCTCAGAAAATCTAGAAGCAATGAAATCAATCATCAAAAATATTAAGTCCCCAAAGCTAGAAGAGACTTAGTGACAAAGGGCTGCTAAAGAAAATAGTGACATTTTATTACAACTTCCTGCAGTTCTTTCAAAATTATGAAATGACTTATAAGGTTCTGACAAGGGAATAATAATACAGTATCAAATGCAGTCTTATTAACTGTAATACATCTAATTCTTGAACAGATGCACTATCTCCATCAAACTACCCCCAGGGGCTAATTTCACACTTCAGGGTTTAATTTGAGGGAAGAAGAAGTAATTTCTTTTTTCTCTTAATAATATCATAGCTTCAGCCTGCTTTGCTGCAGTTTTAAAAAAAGGACACAGAAAACTTGCCCTGCTTGAGTCCCAGCAGCAAAAAAAACCCCAAAAAAAACAACCTGAAGGATTGAATTATTCCTAGAGCATTGTCTATTACTATTTTCAATCCAACTGTAGAGGTCCAGAAAGACAAATCCACAGTCTATAGTGAATAAGAGCATAGTGAAGCTAGTTTTTAATGGGGTGGACATTCAGCAGAAGATAGGCTTTATAATCTTTGCAGAACCAGCTGATAAGAAAAGATTTCTGGAAAGAAAATTCGAATTGCATTCTTTAGAATGAGCTCGAAGTGGCCTTAAGTTGTTTTCTTCACATTTGAAGCAGGAAAGAGAAACAGAATTGTTACCTTCTATTTGCCAAGATTAGCAGACCTGTAAGTGCAGATAAAGGTGAATCTCAGCTTTTCACTAGATGTGCTTCAGGGAAATTATATGCTTGTTTAATAGCTGTGTATTCTTAATCAGCATCAATAAAGGAAATGCTAGGTGGCCCTGGTTATAAAGCACAATTCTAAATTCTAATTTTTCTTACAGTGATTTACATCCCTCCAACTCTGACATAAAACCATTTATTAACTATTTTTTACCCTATGGGACATATTATTATGTTGACTGTGGAAATATTCTAGAGGAAATTATTATACAGAGTCCTCTTCATGAAGACCCATGAGATAAAGTTCTCTGACATCTGTGAACCTAACATTCATATGGATATATGGTGTTAAGCAAATGATTATTTTTTTTTATCCTATGATCATTAAAGAACATGTAATCATCATTCATTATCAATAAAATGCAAATTAAAATCACAATGAGGTTCCACTTCATATGCACAGGAAAGGCTAGAATAAAAATAATCAGATAATAAATGTTGGCAAGGATGTGATAAAATCAGAATCCTAATATACCAATATAGGAATGTAAAATGGGACAACCAATTTTTAAAAATAATATGGCAGTTCCTCAAACGACTAAACACAGAGTTGCCACATGATCCAGAAATGCTACTCTTGGGTATTTACTCAAAAAATGAAACATAGGCCAGACAGAAATTTGTACACAAATGTTTATGACAGCATTATTCATAATAGCCAAAAGATGAAAACAACCCAAATATCCATCAATGGAGGAATGAATAAAAAAATGTGGCATGACCATATAATGGAATATTATTCAACCATAAAAATAAATGAAGTGCTGATAACACACTACAATATATAGATGAAATTTGAAAACATTATGCTAAGTGAAGGAAGCCATCATTAAAAAAAAAAAAACAAAAAAAACATACTATATGACTTGGTTCATATAAAAGTCCAGAATAAATTAATCTATAGAGACATAGAGGAGATTAGTTGTTTCTTACAGCTGAAGGGTAAAGGGTAGACTGAAGCACAGAGATAAAACTGAAGTGTACAGTTTACGTTTGAGGTGATAAAATGCTCTAAAACTGACTATGGTGATGGTTGCACATATTTTTAAATATATTATACTATTAATAAAAACTATTGTGGGGTGCTGGGATAGCTCAACAATTGAGTGTTTGCCTTGCAACCTCAATGTCCAGGGATCGAATCCTGGCCCCAGCCCATGCAAACCCATATGCTGAACTGTGATACAACTGGTAACCTCCAGGTTCTTGCTTCCCATGCAGGAGGCCCCCAGTTTGGTTCCTACCTCTCATAGCCCCACATCCACCTGTGTGGAATAAAACTATGTCACAGCTAATGATGTACCAACTAAAGAGACTGCTTTGGGTCCTCTCACCTCTAAGTCGGAGGAAATATTTCTGTACAATTTCAACAAATGTATAAATTTTATATATTATGTTTTAAAATACTAATTTAACCACAGCTTTACAATGGTCCCCCTTATCTACAGTTTTGCATTCCATGGTTTTAGTTACCCATGGTCAACCACGGTCAGAAATATTAAATACAAAATTTCTGAAATGAACAATTCATAAGTTTTAAATTGTACACCATTCTGAGTCAGGTGATTAAATCTAGTGCTGTTTACTCCATCCCACCCAGAACATGAATTATCTCTTTCTCTAGCATCTCCAAGCTGTAGACGCTCACCATCTGTTAGTCACTTAGTAGTGACCTTGGTTATCAGGTTGACTGTCACGGTATTACAGTGCTTGTTGTACTTAATACTTGCCCCAAAGTGTAAGAGTAGCGAGGCTGGTAACTTGGATTTGACAAGAAAAAGAGTAAAGTGCTTCACTGAAGTGAAAAAGTGAGTGTAGTACAATAAGATAGTTTGAGAAATATACTTTTATTACAGTGTATTGTTATAACTGTTCCATTTTATTAGCAGTTATTGTTCTTAGTCTTTTGCTGTGCCTAATCTGCAAACCAAAATCTTGTGTGTGTACAAGGTTTTGATAAATAAATTTGTAAACTTGCCACTGTGCACTTATGTAGGCAGCACTGTATAAACAATTTGGTAAGGTTTCATAACCTTGGTATATCAGTATCTCATAGCTGTGTTCATGCAACGTGTGGTGGCATCTTACTGAGTAGCATTCATTTTTGTTGTGTCTTGTTTATATGTGCCGACGTGAGAATATCATCAGAACATAAATTAGAGCAACAAACAAACATTAAATTTCTTATGAAAGTTGGCAAAAGTGAAAGTGAAATCAGGGACACATAAGTCCTAGTTGATAGGGATGATACCATGAAGAAAACAGCAGTGCACAAATGAATTAAATGTTTTTCTGAAGGGAGGGAAAGTGTCACTGATAAAGAGAATTCAGGGTAGCCGATAACAAACAGGACTGATGAAAACATTGCAAAAACTCATTGAATCGTGCATCAAAATCATCAGCTGACTGAGAAACAAAGCAGATCAACTAAACATCAATAGAGAAATAGGAAAATCTGAACTGAAAATCTTGGCATGGGAAAGGTATTTGCAAAAGCTCATCAATGAACAAAAGCAAAGGGGAGTCGAAGTTTGCCAAGACCTTTTGCAGAGGCAAGAGGATGTTTTGGGCTGTGTTATCACTGGTAATGAAAGAGGTGTACAAATATGACCCTGAAACAAAGCATCCAAGTACACAGTGGAAGTCAGGCAATTCTCCATGACCAAAAACAGTTCTGTCAGTTCAAATCAAGGGTCAAAACAAAGTTGCTAATCTTTTTTTGATATCAGAGGGATTGTTCATTATGAATTTGTAACAACTTGGCAAATAGTCAAGCGAGTTGCCTATTCGGAAATGCTGAAAAGGCTTCATGAGAAAGTCAGGTGAAAACGATCTGAACTTTTTGCTAACAACTCATGGCTCTTGCATCACAACAACGTACAGCTCACATGGTACCATCTGTGAGGAAGTTTTTAGCCAGTAAGCAAAATACCTGTATTGGAACACCCTCCCTACTCACCTGATCTGGCCCCCATTGACTTTTTTCCTTTACCCAAAGATAAAGGAACTGTGGAAAGAAAGACATTTTGATGACATTCAGGACATCAGGAGTAATACAACAATGGTTCTGATGACCATTCCAGAAAGAGTTCCAAAATTGCTTTGAATAGTGGACTAGGCACTGGCATCAGTGCATAGCTTCCCAAGGGGAGGACTTTGAAGGTGACCATGGTGATGATATTCAGCAATGAGGTATATAGCACTTTTTCTAGGACGAGTTCGTGAACTTAACTGTCAGACCATATATATATATATATATATATATATATATAT
>PVKE010011831.1:0-39446 GCA_004027555.1 Craseonycteris thonglongyai | reverse complement strand
TAAAGATCCAGCAGGTGCCCCACCTGCCCTTTGCAGGTCCCTTCCTGATGAACACCTCCTCCCATCCCCCAGGTTCTGTTTGGGCCCCTCCTATGCGGAGCTGCATTGCAAACCTCCGTGCACGTGTTGCCACGAAAATCTGGAACCCTGTTTCTAGTCCACCTTCTCCTTTCCATAGTGGGTGCGTGGGAGCCAGCTATGTCTTCTTTTAGATCCCCCAGCACGGCTTGGACCAGTGCCAGGCCCTGGTGGCACAGCCAGCTCTGTAGAGTTGTTTACAGCCTGCCCCTGACTCACCCACCATAGCCCCGAGAAGGCTCTGCCTAGGCTGGGCCCAGGCACGGGGAAGCAAGGGTGACCACGGTCTTGAAAGCCCCCTGGAATCCTAGAACAAGTGTGGAGGGCAGGCAAAGTCCTCCCAGAATAGTCCAGGCCCAGGGGACGCTGGCCCAGGGATTTGAGGGGCCAAGGCTGGGCCAGGCTGGGTCAGGATGGAGATTTGTACAGGGCTGCACTCCGGGCGCCCTGGGCCAGGAGCTGGGGTCCCCCAGGTTTTGACCTTCAGGAGCTCACAGGGTGATGAAGAAGGTAGTGGGTGTTATGGGCTCTAATGGAGGCAGCTGTGGGAGATGTGGGGATGCAGGTGAGGCTGTCATTCATTCAGCAGACTGAGACTTGGCTGAGGAAGGGCTTTCCTGGCAAAAGGAACAGCACATGCAAAGACTCAGAGGCCACGCTCAAACTCCAGCGAGTGGGTGGGTGCTGGCTTTGCCCACCTGCTCTGTGACCTTGGCCATTCCCTTTCCTCTCGGGGTGTTTCATCTGTGAAAGTGGAGGGCTGCTCAGGTAGGTGGTTAGGGCTTGTCTAGAAGTTTTCCAGGGGCCTCTCCAGCTGCCAGCGATTCTGTGGGAGGGAGAGGAGGGTCAGCTGTCGAGGGGGCAGGGACAGTGAGGTCCTGGTGGCTGGCAGACAGGACAAACAGGGCTGTGTGTTTAGGCAAGGAGGGGAGCCGGCAGTAGGACATGACCAGCCAATTAGACTGTCTCTCCAGGCCCAATGTTTGCTGATGGAATAAGGGAGTCAGGTGTGTCAACAGTGGGGAAGGAGGTGGCCCTGAACTACACACACATGGGCTGTCCCCGGAGTGAATCTTGAGAGCATCATGCAGGGCGTGGTTGGTGGGAGGCCATGGTGCCCGACATGATGCCTGGTAATGGAAGTACTCAGAAAGCATGGTGCAGGCCGGGGCTTCCTTGGGAAATGGCTCGCAGGGTGTGGCCATCCCCCTCTGCGAAGGGAGAGAGGCCCCAGCTGGGCTCCTCATGTCTCCACCTTGCTCCCCTGGGGCAGGCCTGGGGACATCCTCCCCCCTCACCCCCATCAGTCCCTTCCCTCTCTCGACTTCAGTTCTCTCTGACAATGAGAGGTGAGGAGAGAATCGCATTAGCAGGTTTCCAAGGCCAGAGCAGTTCTGCCTTGAGCAGTTTGCCCCATGATTCTTTGTGCGCCCAACAATCGCTGAGCACCCACTCCACGCCAGGTGGGTATAAAGTCAAATGAGACAGCCAGGTTTCCCAGCCTCGAAGGATTCCCTCTTTAGAAGGGGCGCCCCCAGTCCCAGGGTCTGCATGGGGGCTCCCCAGTGGTTCAGCCCCAGCGCGGCTGCTTGCTTGCCTTTGTGCCTCAGGCTCCTCTTCTGTGGGCTAGGGGGCCCCCCACCTGGGAGACCACGTGGCATAAAACCTTCAAAGTGTGCATGGTGGGTGTTTGGTAATGTCCTCTGATCCAGGCAGGGGGAGGAGAGAGGGGATGAGGACTCCCAAATGGGTGGGCAGCCTGGGGTTTGGCAGAACTAAAGGGTGCTGGGAGGCAGGATCTCTGCCTCTCATCCCTCTCCACTGCTCCCCAAAGAAGTCAGCAGCTCAGTTGTCCTCTAATGGACCCCAACACACACACAGGAGCCCCAGGCCTCATGTTGGGGAAAACCCCTTCCTGTAATGGGTCTGACTGGCTGGGGGAGCGCGAGGGAGCCAGACAGCAACTCTGTCGCTCAGGAGGAGATACCGAAGCTCAAGTGTCGTGGAAACATGTCATTTCACATTTATCAGGGGCTGGGCACAGACCCCAGGCCTCCCCAGTCCCCAGCCTGGACCCCTGCCCCATTTGTGGGGAGCGGAGTGAGTCTCAGAGTGCCCTAACCCCAGGCTAGGTGCACCCTAGCTCCACCCAGCCCTCCCAGGGGGCCCAAGCACCTGGGTGCACCTTCAGTAGAGCCTGACTCCCCAGGGGAAGCAGATGGTGCCGGCCTGCTGAGAACTGGTGTCCTGGAGCCCAGCTGTTTGTTGCACAGATGTGAGCAGGAGGAGGCTGGAATGGGGGTTAGGACAACAGGGACCCTGGGTAGCTCAGGCCTGAGTCACCCGACGGCCCAGGAGTGGTAATGAGCAGATTAGAGTCATTATAGCCAAACGGCTTGGAGCGTGCTCGCTCACCCAAGCAACCGCCAGCGGAGGGCCAACCACACGAGCGCGTGCGCACATGCACGGCTGCTGCTGCTATCACGTCAGGCCCGCCTCACCTCTGCCCTCCCACCATCTGTAGCCTTTACATGCCTCATTAGAGCCTCCTGGGTGTGCCCTTCCCGTCCTGGGCTCAGCAGGGGGAACACTGAAGCCTGACTGGGAGCCTTCACAAGTGGGCACAGTGATCCCTGCCCAGGGAAATTGATATGAAATCCTCACCTGTCCACCTGGAACTGGGATAAGGACAGGGTTCAGCAGGGATCCAGCCACCAGGGCCAATCCTTGCCTGTCTAGTCATCTCCTAGGGTCCTGAACACAGTGGGGGCCTCCTAGATCGAGGGCAGGGACACCCTGGTCTGCAGTGAGGGTGCCTCCTTTCCCACTGGGCTTCACGTCGTCCCATTTGCTTCCCTTCCAAGAGCAAAGACACAGAACCAACATGGCACATAGTGCAGGGCTGAGTTTCAGGGTGATGGTAATAATAAAAGCCAACAGGTAGCTGAGACTTAGCATTTACTGTGTTCAACAGGCCCTGCTCTAAGTGCTGGACATGTCTTAACTCACTTAGTTTCACAATCACTCTGTGAGATGTGTTATCATCATTTATAGATGAGATGACTTAGGCCCAGAGGGGCCAAGTCACTGGCCCAAGGTCACACAGCAGGTCGGCAGTACACCCGGGCTTCCATCTAAGCATCCTTACTCCACAAGCCTCTCTTTCAACTACCCCGTTCTACCTGTCACCGCACCTGCCACAGGGCCTCTCTGCCTGAGTGGCTGCCCCCTGCCTCCCTGCTTATGTACCTTCGGAATGATCTTGTGGGGAGACACTTCTCATCATGTGTGTCCCCCAGCCAAAAACCCCCTCGCGCCCCAATGCTCACGAGATAAACTTTTGTCCTGGCACTCAGACCCCCCCCCCTCCTGCCCAGCCTTCCCGCCCCCCTTCACTCCCCATGCCTGTCCCCCACACTGTCAGGACTGGACTCCCATCTCATGCTTCCCATTCACTCTCTGAGTGCTCCCACCTCGGTGCATTTCCCTGGGCTGAGCCCTCTCCCTGGAGGGCTCGTTCTCCTAGGTTTCTACCCGGCTCAGTGCCACCTGGCCTGGCAGATGACCCAGGACATAGAAGCACCTGGGGAGGAAAGAGGTGAGGGGGGCTTTTGGTCATGCATGTGACTTTTAGGCAAGTCACCATCTCTCTGAACCTCAGTTTCTGCAAAATGGGAATATTCACCCCAGCTTCGCATGAGGTTTAGTGGTGGTATATGGGAAGGTCCTGGCATGCAGTAGGTCTGTCACCACCTGTAGTGACAGGTGTAGGGAGACCCCCTCCTCCATTTGGGAAGCCCAGCAAAGACCCTCTGGTGCTGGCAGCACATGAAAAGCTGTCACCTGAGGCCTGTGTCCCTCGGTGCCTCTCTGCTCTGGTTCTATCACTAACAACAGGTCCAGGAAGGGGTGTCTGTGCCCCTGGCAGCCCCAGTGACCAGTCCTGGTGGTGGGCCCTCCCCTGTCTCTGGGAGCCCAGCACCCACCCTCCCCTACTCTGGGAGGGAGGGGGGCACCTGCCCTCCTCCACATCTCTGCCGCCTCAGCCAGCATCCGGGGAGACAGTCTCCTGGCAGCCAAGCTTGGGCGGCCCGCCCCGCACGAGTGTCTGTGACGCCGCCACACCCAGAGGCTGCAGGCGCCCTGGCATCGAGGCTGACTAGACCTGGGGAGTGGGCAAGGAGTCTGGCCAGGGAGGCCGGAGACAGGTCCCCAGGGGGCAGTGCCAGCATGGCGCCCCTCAGGGAGGGTGGGCAGGTGAGTCCACAGTCCTGTCTACCCTGGGTCTGCTCTTTCATGAGGGAAAGCAGTGGGTACTCAGTGACCCTTCCCCTGGTGGGCTTCTGAACACCGGGGGTGCCAGAGGGGCAGAATTCCCGGGGGAGGGCGTGAGCACTTGACAGTGGCTGTCGGGAGGGTGTAGACTGTTCGATCCGTCCTCACACAGGGGTGGTGGCGACCTTGACCCAGAGCCCTCGGCATCTGTTCCCACCCACCTGTTCCCCTTCTGAGCCAGAACCAGCCGGACATGGGTACAAAGTGTTCTCAAGGACTTCACACCAGCCTCGGGGCCATGGATCGCCGTAGCTGCTCCGTGTCCCCTGAGCCCAGCGCCTGAGGTCCCCAGTCGCCATGCTCAACACCCCACCCCCACCCTGGAAACACAGAGCCAAAGCACATCTAATGCTCAGTCTCAGCCAGGAGAGTCTAATAAAGAAAAGAGATATTAAAAAAAATAATTTACAAAAATAAATTGAAACCATCATTTACATGTATATTTTGAATGGGCCATGAATTCACGGGATTCAAAAATCCAACACTCGAAAAGGGCATAGAGTGAAAGTCATTTCTCCCCTTTGCACCCAGGTGCGCTCTCCAGAGTGGGGCATGGTTGCCAGTTCTCGTATTCTCCCAGAGATGCTCTGTGTACACCATCACCTCAATACGTATTCTCATTTGTTAGCCTTTTAAAACGCGCACACATCCTGCTAGGTACCTGGCTGTCTTCCCTTAAAATGATATCTTGGTTGTTGTTCCATATCAGTTGGAAAAACAGTTTCCTCATTCTTATTTATGGCTGCAGATCACTTCACTGTACAGAGGGACCACAAATTATTGAGCCGATCCCCTATCGAAGCACAGTTAGCTTGTTTCTAGTCTTGACAATTACCTTAAGTGTTGCAATAAGTGAGCTTGTATGTATGCCACTTCAAATGCGTGCCAAGGAACCGGCAGAAAAGTTCCCACAAGTGGAACGGCTGCGTTAGACGTGTCTGTGTGCCTCTGGACGTAGGGATGGAGGGGGTCCCACTGGCCTCCCAAAAGAGGTGCCGTGCTGAGCCGCCTCCAGCCGTGTCTGCGTGTGTCTGTGCTGCCCCAGTCTGGCCAGCATGGTATTTTAGCAAACTCGGTGCTTTGCCAGCTGATATTTGAATGACGGTGTGTCTGTGTGGTTAAAAATGTTAAAACAGCGATTAGATCCGTGGTGACTGACTGAGCAGGAAGGCACACGTTACACATGACATGGTGCTCATTTCTCACCAAGAGTCATTAGAAGCAGAGAGCAGTTGTCCCCACTTTACACAGGAGAAAGCTGAGGCCTGGAGAGCCAGGGTTCTCTCTTAAGGTCCCACAGCTTTGAAGAGTCAGAGCGGAGATTTGAACCTGGTGCGCATGTTCCTTCTTCATTCCAGGCTGCCTGGTGGTGCAGGTCTGATAGAGATCCCTGCTCCAGGCCTGGCCCTGCCTCCTCCCCGCCCTCCCCAGCCCCACCCGGGCTCTGGGCCCACCAGGACTATTGCTTCCCAGGAGTGGGTGATGGATGAAGCCTGGGTCCCCCACAGCCCTGCCTGGGAGTGGGGACTCGCTGAGCCCCAGCTCTGCCCTCCCAGTGGGGAGGCTCAGCGGGACTAGGGCTCCACTGGTCCCAAGCTCTGGAGGTTAATGTCCTCCAACAGCAGAGTCAACAGCAACTCCCTTGGCACTCATGGGGGTTGGTTTCCCGGCAGCAACTTCCGCAGGCTGCTCCCCCAGGTCTCTCCCGCTCTGAGCCCTGCTGCCTGCCCGCCCCAGGCAACCCACAGCCTGGCGCTCAGACCCTCTGCCCTCTGAGTCCACGCCCCCAGATCTCTCTGTCACAGCCAACAACCAACTGGTGAGTGTGTTCAGATTCCCCCCCGCCCCCGGTGAACCCAGAGGACAGGAGGGCAGTCAGGTGGGCCTACCTATCCCTTTGCCATCCTGGGGCCTCTGCCCACAGCCTCCTGCAAACTGTGAAGTGCCTCCCAGATTTGCCAGCTCTTCCAGGGCTGGTCACTGTCCCACAGGGAGCTGAAGAGACTCCAGCTGCCAGGAGGGGCTGCTCCCCTTTGTACCCTCCAGCAGGAGATGGTGAGGCCTTTGCTACTAAGGCCTTTTTTCCCTGCTCCCCTCCCCCTGCGCCCCAAGCGGCCCAACAGCTGAACTCTGATCCAGACTGTCCAGCACGGGTGGGGCAGGAGGTTCTGTCAACAGCGGGAGAAACTCGTTAACCAAATGTCAATAGGATTAAAGGCTCTGATGGTCCAGTAGCTGAGTGTGACATGAAGTGACATGATGGACAGTGGAGAAGGGCTCCCTGGGTAAGGCGTGTGTGTGTGTGTGTGTATGTGTGTGAGAGAGAGAGACAGACAGACAGACAGACAGACAGACAGAGAGAGAGTTTGCAAATGAAGGTTGAGCTCTAGAAGCCTCAGAGGAGGCTGTGGACAGTGTCCCCAGGGATTCAGAATGGCAGGTTTGTCACTCAGGCAAGGCTGAATTGTATCAAGCCTCAAGCACCCAAGGGGTGCTACTGGTTGCTGGTTGCCAGGTGGGAGCTGGAAGAGCAAAGGGAGAAGGAGACCAGCTCAGCCCTGGGATTTCCAGACTTACAGTGTCAGGGGGACTGCTTAGAAAGAGCTCTGACCAAGGGCTCACTGACGAGTCTGAAGTCACGAGAGGCTGGGTGAAGGTCTCGAAGCCACTCAGCAAGCCTGGTGCAGCTCTGGTCCTGGATTCCTGTCCCGGTGCTCACTGCACAGTACCTCATGCTGCACAGCTGAACGGGACACACGCTTGCATGCATGCACACACACACACACACACACACACACACACACACATGCACACACACAGACTCTCAGTGCCTGGTGCAGGGTGTGGAGAGATATGCCCAGGTCTGCTGGATTGAGCAATTTGAGGGAAGGCAGCCAGGGGGTGCTGAGTGAAGGTTTGAGTCCTGCCCGCTACAAGGGAGGTGATGATGGAGACCGGGTTTGAGTCCCGTCTCCAGCTTTCTATGGGTGTGCCATCTTGTCAGGGAGCTTTCCTTCCTGAGCCTGTGTCCTCTCCCGGGACAGCAGGATGATAACGGCAGGCTTGTTAGGAGGATTAAAGCAAAGCCCCTGGCCCACAGCAGGGCTCCAAGATTCTGCCTGGGATGATCCGTTGTCTCATTGATGAACTTGGCTCTGGAAGGCCTCTGGATGAAGCTGGATAAATAGGAAGGACGACTGGTTGGTGTCCAGTTCTTCCCGTGTCTGGCCCTTGAGATCTCAGCCTTGGAGCCAGGAAAGCTGATGGGGGAAATCCCAGGCTGACAGCCTGCTTCCAACCGGGCGGGCCCCACCCAGCCGACCAGAGGAGTGCAGGCCAGCCCCTGCGGGGGCGCCGCCCCCCTGCACACCCCAGGGCCCTCCTTGGGGAGGTGCTTGCTGAGTGGGGGAGTCTCAGAGCTAGCCAGTTCGGGACAGGGCCCAGGGCTTAGGCTGTGCCATGCTGCCCAGGCCCCTGGCTAGCGTCGAGCAGGCAGGCAGGCCAGCCGGCAGTGCGAGTGTAAATTCCACATTTGCATCATGGATGTTCCTGGTCCCAAGGGCTGCTGACCTTTCCAGCTGCTGTCTTGGTCCTCCTTTCCTTCCAGGCCTCCGAGCTCAGCCAGGCTGGCCATTGACGCTGGAGTCTCGTAGAAAACAGCAGGCGGGGCGGGGACCTGGGCAGGGGACCTGGGAGGTGGGTCCTGCACAAACCAGCTTGCCCTCCTCTCTTCACCCAGGCAGGGGGAGCCCACTGTCCCCTGACTCAGCATCAGGTCCGGGTAGCCAGCATCTTCTCTGCTCCCCACTGGGAGTCACTGCCTGACACATGGGCAGCCTGGACTCCCAGATTAGCAGTGACACAGAGACATTGGTCACCCCTAGCTGCCTGTGACGTCTCCCTGGGGATGGCCCCATCTGTGCTGAGTGGCAGCAATGCTGAGCGTGCTGTCAGCTTTTCTGGGCTCAGCAGTCAGGCCTGAACCTCTGAGGGGAGAAACCCCTCCCCAGTTCACTCCTACACGCTCCTGGCCCCACAGGACTCTGGTCATGTGTGGCTAGGTCAGCCCACTGGCTGGCAAATTCCCCAAGGTGCATCAAAATGAAAATCCACCTACAGGCCCTTCTGGGGAACAGGCTGTGCCCTGGGCCCCTGGAACACAGAGATGGGGACGCTGAGTCTTGCCCCTGGGGGCTCACAATCAGAAGACCTTACTTGTTCATTTTTATTGTCCATTGCACAGATTTTTCTGGGGCCAGGTGCTGGCGACGCTTTGATGAGTGTTTTGGGTTTAACAGGTCCGCCCAGGGGATATGTCAAAGTCCAATCCCCAGTGCCTCAGAATATGACCTTATTTGGAAACAAGGAGTCATTGCAGATGTAATCAAGGTAAGATGATGTCACACTAAAGTAGGGTAGCCCTTCAGCCAATATGACTGGTGTCCTTATGAGAAGAAAGAAGACACAGACACAAGCAAGGAGCACTCTGTGACGACAGAGGCAGGGATGGAGGTGCAGCTTTGGCCCCAGGAACACCGAAGATTGCCGGCCACCACCCGTTCAGAAGGAGCAGCGGGTGGGGATCCTCCCCTGCAGGTGTCAGAGGGAGCAGGACCCTGCTGGTACCTTGATGTTAGACTTCTGGCCTCCGGAACTGGGAGTCCACACACTTCTGTTGTTGTAAGGCACCTGTGTGTGGTACTTTGTGAAGGCAGCCTAGTAAATGAATACAGTGAGGACAGGGCCCTGGTCTTCAGGAGCTACGGTGGAGCAGGGGGGACACGACCCAGGAAACAAAAACATGTCTGATCACAAGATGAGGTGCTCTGGCAATAGTAGCTGACCTTGACTGAGTGCCCGCTGTCCTGCTACACGTCCTTTTGTGTAAATCTCAATCCCCACGCCCAAGTTGCGAAGTGTGCCCTTATGATTAAGTCCATCGGGAAGCCCAAAGACAGAACGGTTGAATAACTTGCCCACGGTCACACAGCAGGTACGTGGGAGGGGCAGGATTTGAACTCAGGCAGTGTGTGGCTGGATCCCACACAGCTAACCACTACTCCATGCCCCTGTGAAGGAAGTAGCCACAAAAATCAAGCATATGAAAGTGTGTGTGTGTGTGTGTGTGTCGGGGGGAGGGGGTTTAGAGAGAGAACGAAGGATCCTTTTGAACACAACTGGGCCCACGTTGCCCTCCTCTTCTCAGACCTTCAAGGCCTCCCCGTTTTTAAACTCCAGGTGCTGTGCCGGCTCCTCGGCCCTCCTTCCAGCTTTAGGAAGCCAACCGCGTGGAGGCTGAGAGCAAGGGCTCTGGGCTCCAGTCCCTGTTGCGCCAGCTGCTCGCGGTGTGGCCTGAGCCTCAGCCTCTTCACCTGCAGAATGAGGACGGGAACAGGCCCCCGTGGTTGCTGGAGGGTTCCGTGGACTTGGGAGTGCCCGGTCCCAGCAGGCACTGCCCACGCGGCTCTCTCGCTGTGCCTGTCACTGCCCTTCACTGGACGTCGCAGCGGAACTGACCTTGACATGCTAGCAGGTCCTTCCACCTTTGCTCATGATGTCCCCTTGCCTGAGATGCCTCCCCACGCCCCTCGTGTGTTTCCAAGCTCACTTGCCCGCCTTCAATATCCAACTTGAAGGCTTCCCTGCCCTCAGTCCCCTACCTGGGGTGAGGTGTCGCCCACCAGGTCCTCTTAGGAACATCTCCCAGGCAGCCTGAGATCCGTTCACAAGAGAAGTCCTACTGTTAGCTCCCTCTCTCCGTGCATAGGGCTTGCCTTGGTCTTGCCTCGGTTTACCCTCCCGGACAGCGCTGCGGCACCCGGCATCCTTGCTGCGCCCCTGGTCCCACTGCTTCCTCTCACTTGTCCCTCTGCTTACCAGCTGGTTCCTCCATCACCCCCGCCTTTAGTGGTGGGTGCCCTGCCACCCCCTGTCTTTCAAGTGTCAGCCTCAGCAGGGGTTGGAGGAGAGGGACTGCTCCTCTGATAAGCAGATTATATGGCTGTCTCTCAGGATCGAGTGGGTGACAAAGGTAATTAGCTGCCTGCCAGCTAGCCGTCTGAGGAGCTGGCTCTGCCCCTGGGGGGTTGGTGGCAGTAGGGAAGGCCTCCTTCATTTCCCGTTATGGTCAATGTCTCCGTTTCTCCTGAAGGATTCTGGGTTCTGGAGCCTTGGGGGTCCCCAGAGCCTGAGTCCTCTAAAGGTGACTTGTCAATCAGGAACTCATATGATGTTCTGGGGGGTAGAGAGAGTTCTGCCGGTGGCTTTGGTGGGCCTGGATGCCAGTCCTCCCCTGCTCGGGGAGCTACTTCTCCTCTCTGAACCCCGATGACTTAATATACAAATGACAGAGGCTGAGCTCCAAACCCCCTGCCATGGTCTGAGTGTGGCAAACACGGCTGATTGCCCACCTAATACCATCCCCCGGAAAACAACTCTCCAATTTTGTGTGCGGTTGCCTTGGCCACATGGATGGATCAGGCCTCGTCTGAGCTAACTATGGTCTGCGTCTATAACCTCCTCAGATCATGAGAGGGTTACCCCAAAGTGCTGTCCACTTGGCCCCAACTGCTCCCCAGACTCCTCTGGGAGGACCCCACGTGCCACTCAGAGATACCACCTTAGAGGGAAAGGCTGTGGGGAAGGTGGGGGCCAGTCCCTGCTCAGTCGGTCGTGGCCAGGCCCTGTTCTGGGATGGAGTTGTGAGTGATGTAGCAGGCCCCTGCCTCCCATGAGCTTATCCGTGAGGGACATGGGAGCCCACAGGAGGGGCGTGCGTCCCTCAGGAGGAGAGCCGGGGAAGGGGAGAGTCCAACCTGAGGGAAAAGAAGGGGGAAGGGTGTTCCTGGGGGCAGGCAGGGGCAGGGGCAGGGGCAGCAAAGAGAGAGATGAGGCTGGGAGGAAGCGTGGCCGGCCCCTGGGGCCTGAGGGGCTAATAAGTAGTGTGACATGGAAGTGTGGGGCGTGGAGGGAAGGGCAACAGCCCCCTAGACTCAGAATGTTCAGGCCAGGAAGGAACAGAAGTGGGGCTCGACTTGGAGCACCTCTCACGTCTCTGGCGGCTTAAATGTGCTGAGTACGAGCCCGTCGCTAAAAGAGCTGTGGAAATAGGTAGCAAGCACACAGGCACATTTATGAGAAGCAACCCGCTAGAAAGAGTGACCCTGGTGGCCCGGGAAGGCCCACAAGGTCCCTCAGTCCCACCCTCCGATCAGGGGTTGAGGGCCCATTTTTGGTTCCAGTGGTTCTTATGAATTAATGCAATAGCCACAACGAGGCTCATGGTGCCCAGGGAACATTTTCTTGTAACATTTAAACAACTCCTATCACCCTCCAATTTGCATGTGTCAGTTTAGAGATAGCGTGCCTGGAGTGCTTTCCCTTACCAGCTAGACGGCCCTTGGATGCTGCAATTACTAATGGTGTTATTCTTTTCAAAAAGTGTTTCATGACATTTCATTAAAATTTCAAAAAAAAAGAATAAAAATTCAGTACGCTAATTATAATTTGTATTCTGCCTCTTCGTTTCAATGAATAGTTTTGCCCATTTTAGAAAACTACCTTTTTAAAAACACATTTAAAAAGTTTTAAATTTGCTATCATTTACCTTTTTTGATGAAAACGACACTTCTTTCGTCTTTTTAGATTACACCTGTTACTAGAACACAAATGAGTAAGTTTGGTGAAGTGAAAGTGTGAACATTTTTATGGACTAAAACAATACTAATTTATGAATTATGTATGTCTTTGTTAGATCGCTTGTCCAAACACAGCCGATCCATCAACACAATGCCCAAACATTTCAGCTTCCAAGCATATAAAAACCATCGTTTTATATACACTTTTCAACTTGGCCTCTATGGAGGGGTATTTGTCAAGGTAAAGGAAGGAAACATATTTTATTGAACAGCTTGTTTGCTTGATTTTTAAATATTTAGGCATATGGTATGTGGGTCTCCATTTGTGTTCTTGCAAATATTAGAGGCAGATCTGTTTCCTTTTTTTTTTTTAAATAACAGCTTTACTGATATATACCATATTTTTTTCATGTATAAAATGATACTTTTGTCTAAAATTGTTAGACCAAAATTGGGAGTCATCTTACTCATGGGAGTAACCTGTGAGTTGGGTTAGAAAAGTAGGGGTTGTCTTATACATGGGGGTATCTTATACACAGAAAAATGCAGTAATTCACATACCATAGAGTTTATGCTTTTAAAGCTTAGAATTCAGGGGTGTTTAGTATATTTATAAAGGACATCTACCACCACTAATTCCAGAACATTTATATCACCCCCTCAAAGAAACCCTGAACCCATTAGCTGTTATTTCCCACTGTCCTGTGTTCCCAGCACCTGGCAATCACTAATCTACTTTCTGTTTTTATGACTTTGCCTATGGGGTACTTCATATAAATGGGATTCTGGATACTTCTTATAAATGGGATTGTACAATACATGGCCTTTTGCGTCTGGCTCATTCACTGAGCATAATGTCTTCAAGGTTCACCCATTTTATAGTATGTGGGATGCTACATCATTCTTTCATCTTGTTTTAGGGCTGAATAATATTCCTTCGTGTGGCTAGACCACATCTTGCTCATCCATTCACCAACTGATGGACAGTTGGATTATTTTTACATTCGTGTACAACTCTTGGTGGGCTTATGTTTTCAGTTCTCTTGGGTCTCTACCTAGGAATGCAATTGCTGGACCACACAGCAAGTCCATGTTTAACTGAGGAATTGTCAGGATAAGTGGCTGCACCATTTTGCATTCCCACCAACAATATGCCAGGGCTCTGGTTTCTTCACACCCTTGTTAGCACTGTGATTGTCTTCTTTTGGATTCTAGCCATCCTAGTGGGTAGGAAGAGGTGTCTCCTGGTGGCTTTGATTGGCTTTTCCCTGATGAACGAAATGATGTTGAGTATCTTTTCATGTGCTATTGGCCATGTGCCTATCTTCTCTGGAGAAATGTCTGTTCAAATCCTTTGCCCACTTTTTAATTGGGGAATTCAGGTCTGGTTTGAATACTTACAGGAATATAGCGGTAATCGTTAGCACCCCAAGAGAGAAGCCGCCTCGTGCTTGCTTCTACATCAGCCTGCTTCTTTGGGGTGGGCTGACTTACCATTTATTTATTTAGATTTATTTTATTGCTTGAGAGAGGGAGAGAGAGAAAGAGGGGAGGGCCCAGAGCAGTCTCCATAGTTGTACCTCAGGTGGATTTGGGGCCGTGCAGGGCAGGAACTGAACTGGGGACCTTACACATGGGAGGCGCACCCCCTTTCAGCATATGGGTTTGCACCGCCTGGGGCCAGAATTCGATTCCCAGACCTCGAGGTTGCAAGGTAAGTGCTCAACCTGTTGAGCTCTCCTGATATCCCCATGACTTACCTTTCAGTTCCTGCCACCGGCAACGCCTTCCCTTCTCACCTCTTGGCTAAACCTTCTTGGTGATCCTTCTCCAGGTGCAGAGTGACAGCTGAGCTGTGGCCATTCATGGCTAAGGACACAGGCTCTGGAGCCAGCCTGCCTGGTTAATACCCGGGCTCCCCTCAGGCTCAGCTGTGCCCACTGGAGCAGCTAACTTCTCCGTTTCCTCCTCTGTGGGATGGGATTGATGATGCCTTTCTTATAGAATTGCTGGAAGGACTCGCTGAGCCATATGTATCAATCCTATTGCGCATTGTGCATGATTAACACTTGGTGGATTTCCCCTGGGGTAGAGCACTTCCAATGATAAAGGGGTCATAGCTTTCAGGGCAGGACTTTCCATTTATGGATGGTGTTCACGGGAGGACATCCTTGGAATGTTTAGCTGAAATTTGCCTCCTTGTAATCCCCAACTTCGGGGTCCCAGGGCAATGGGGGCTGTCCCCAGGCCCAGACAGCCCTGCTCCCTAAGCCCTTGAGTCTGGGGTGAAGGCTGCGGATTCTCCCACCTCCCTCAGCTCCAGTTGTCCTTCCACTCCTCCCCTGTGTCACCCATGCCTCCTCCCTCCTGCCCTCGTGGGGTGTGATGGCTCAGAAGATGTGACATAAGTGACACATCACCCCTCTAGAACCCGGCACCTAAATTTAGCCAGCAGAGCCTGGGCCTGGAGGACTCAGCATCTCCCACCCCAAAGTCCCCCACCCCGCAGAGGCAGGAAAATGAGGCCTGAGACAGGGCTTCTCACCCTATCCCCTGCTCCTCACTGTTGGGGCAGGATGGGGGGGTAGGTAGGTCCAGGATGGTCTGAAAGGCCAACACACACACACACACACACACACACACACACGCATGCACACACCTGGGCACAATCCCTCAAGAGCACCAGTGGGGGTGGCCTGAGGCACCCCCTCAACTGCCCTGGCCCCTGGTCTCCCCGCACCACCACCACCAGGTCATCACCAGGCTTACGCGACACTAACTGTCTCATTGCAACCTCCCAGGAAATTGTTTTCAACAGCCTATGTCACAAGTAAGCACACCAGGGCACTGAGGGGTTAAGGAATGTTCCAGAAGCACAGAGCTTGGATTCAGACTCCTCAGACCCCAGAGGCTGTGCTGGAAGCCACCACCCATCTCTGCTTCCTCAACAAGATGAGACCTTCTCCCCGTGGGCTGAACAGCTTTATAACGAGGACAGTGGTGCTTCAAGGCGTGAGCAAGAGAGCTTTTCTGAGGTAGCTCCTCAGAAGTTAAATTCTTCACCCGAAGTTGCCCTCCCTGAGGGGGCTCATTGCGTTTGAGCTTCTCCCTTGTAACGCCGTCATCCTCATCCTCATCTTCATCAAGCAGCTATTACTCTTCCAGCCTCTTTCATGCACCAGGTACCCATCCTAAAACTTGGCGTGAGTGAACTCGTTGACTCCTCCTGACAGCCCTAGGAGGAAGGTGTTGTGAGCTTCCTTGTCGTCCAGATGCGGAAGCCGAGGCTCAATCACTGGGTGAATCCCTGAGCTGCTTGTGGAGCTGGGATCAAAACCGGGCCATCAGGTTCCCATCAGCCCACACCCTCTCAGCCTCAGCCTCCTGCCTCCTGCCCCCAGCGGCCCGGATAATGAGGGATGGCCGAGGTGCCCCGCCCCATCACAGTGAGGACCAGTGGGCTTGGGTCTAGTGGCAGCCCTGGGGAGTCCCCACTGCCCCCCAACCCTCCCGCTGCAGGTGTGGCCCTGCTGACAAGTTCTGAGATCCCCACAGCCAATACTGACCGCAAACCTAAGACTCAAAGACAGAACGGCCTGCGCCATGTAAGGAGGAGGGAAACGTTTAGCCAGCCGCCTCCCTGTCTGGACACCGCTCCTGCCCTGGGTCCAGACAGTGGCATGACCGTGCCCATGCAGAGCAGCGCTCAGGCCTTTAATGACCACTCCCTCAGCTACACAGGAGCTAGTTCCCAGAATGACCATCAAATCCTTCGCCAAGGGCTGCGGACTTCTCCATTTCGATTTCAGCCAAGGGGAGGGGACATGTGTCCAGTCCTCTCATTGAGATTTGAACACGATGGGGTCCACATTACACGGCAACTGTTATTATTTCATCGGGGCAGAAGAAGACCCCCAAATCCTGTGTATTGGAAAAGAGCTTAAAAAGGGCCCACCCAGGAATGCCACGGTGGTTGCGAGAGTTCTCTCTCGTTCTTACTCCTGAAGCCGCCAGCAGCTCAAGTTTCTGGAGTCTCAGTGAGCACGTGGATCTCAGGCCGGGAGATGAGGCCACGTCATGGCCTCCAGACAGCCAGGCCTGTCTGGATAGACGGCTTGGCAGAGGACCGTGCTGTCCCGGGCTGTTGCACATTATCTCTAACAAAGGCAGCTCCTTTCTAAGCATCCTATTAAAACTGCAGGGAAGGAAGATTCTGGACTGTGTCCAGTGAGTGAGGGATGATACCGGGAAGGCAATTGTAACATGTCTGTTGTTACCTCTTAAGAGGTGTAAATGCCCCTGGGGTTTTCCTTTTCTTATTCTGTTTATGGATTTATTTCAGTGGAAGAACAGTTGGGTGTAAGGGCTCTTGAGGTGCACTTCTGATTTGTGCATTGTTTAGGATCCATGTTCAGCTGAAGGAAAAGGAAAAACCTAAAGAAATAGTGTGTTAGATAATATCGAAGCTTATTTTTCCCCCAGTAAACAACATTTGGAGGTATCTACTCCAGGACTGATGTGGCATCTTCACAAACCCAGGTCGCTTCCTTCTTCTTGCTTAGTCTTCCTTAAACATGTGGCATGGGCCTCGTGATCCAAGATGGCCACTCCAGCTCCAGCAGTCACATATACATTCCAGCTAGCAGAAAGGAAGAAGAGGTAAAGAGTGCAACCCCCTGCCTTTGAATGATACTTCTTACCCCCTAATGGAAGAACTTATTCACATGGCATAGCTAGCTGTAAATGAGGCTGGGAAATGTAGTCTTCATTCCAAGTGGTTTTTGCCCAGTAAAAAAATCAGGGGTTCTATGACAAAGAAGACAGGAAGACAGGCTATTGGGGATTCGTTCGCAGTCTCTGGCACACCGCAGTTTTCTCATTCCACTGGGGAAGGGTAGCCACAAACTTCCTGGCACTGTGCCTGCCCCAGGCAGTCTGAGGTTGACCTTGACTTGTTCTTGTGTGTTGCTCTGAACTCCCCATCACAAAACCAGAACTTCCTGGAGAGCAAGGAGGGGAAACAGTCCCAGGTGCCTCCTAGTGGGAGCCAGAGCCGAACCCCAGTGCAAAGCCCTCACCCTGGCATTCAAGGCCTTCGACCATTGGGTTTCTCACCTGTCACAACCCCAGCCTCTGCCCAGCCACTCTGAGCCACCCACCTGCTCCATTTCCTGCTTCCCCAGGTGGCCCCCTCTGCCTGAATACCCACTCCCAGAACTCTCCTGCCAGGCGGACCCCTACTCAACCTCGAAGACTCACCATGGGAATGTGGCCTTGTCCATGCAGTCTCCCTGGGCCCCTCCAGGGAGAAGCAGAATCCCTGTCCCCTGCCTTCCCTTGGGCTTCCGGAGCCTTCCGTCATCCCTCTATTTATAGCCTAAGTCAGGTGCCCCTGGACACGTTGCTGGGAGGAGGGAAGGGCCCCAGGCTGGGAGAGCAGGTTCTATAAACGACCTGGGAAGGGCTGGGATTTTCCAGAACCACTCATAGGGCCCATGTCCCCCGCACTAGGAGCCCCCACACCTACAGCGGCCCTCCTCACCGTGCTGTCTCCCCGGCTTTGCCCTGAGCCCTGGAGCCGGGCTGTGCTCACCTCCACCCCCGAGCCCAGCGCCCAGCCCTGGGCCTGGCCCTGCTTCCACCCCTGCATGCTGACCCGAGTCGCAGGGTGGCCTCAGATGGTCTCTGTGCTGGGGAGGGTCCTGCCCGGAAGAGTCTGACTGTGTAGAGGGCTGTCACTCCAGGGAGGCAAAGAGCCTCTTGTCTGACACTTGGCTTCCCTGCTGCTTCCCTGGCAAGTCCGGGCCACCCATGGTGGGTGGTGGGCAAGCGCGGGCCCTCCAGAGTGTGGCCCCACACTCCCGCTGCCACTTCCCCTCACCCAGCCTGGCCCTCGTGGGTGCAGAAGCACCTCGGGGTCAGCTCCACACCCACTCATGCTGGTCCTTCAGCCTCTCCAAGTCTGCTCAGCCTCTCTCCTCAAACCATAGCCTTCTCACTCCCTCCCCCGAGACCCCGCCCCACCCCAGTTCTCCGATCGACAATGCTGACAAATCTGAATTCTGAGCCGGAGTTCAGATCTGGGGGTCCCGAAACCTACCCATGCCCTCTCTGTCCCCACCCCCCACCCCACTTACACGCCCACTGTCAGCTAAAGACGCCAACACCAACAGCAAGGACGTCCACTGGCTTCCAGCGGCCTTCCTCCTCCCTGACTGCCGGGCCCAAGCCCGTGACCCTTAAGCACCTGGAGGGACACACTATGGAAGGTTCAACCCTTTAGTCACCACCGAGGCTCACAGGCGCAGCTGACCAGGCCCTTCCTGCCTGTGGTGGGACCCACTGAGTCCAGTGCACCCACCATGAGCCTCCTCTGAACCGGGGCTGGGTTCTGGCATTTAGAATTGGACAGGCCTGGCTGTGACCGCGAGCAAGTTACTAACCTTCTCTGAGCCACTGGCATTTGTAGCCGACTCCCCTCTGGCACATGGGCTCCTAAGGGACCTGAGGAGGGGACCAGTGGGCCCTCACATCCCTCCCTCTCTTCCCTCCCTCGCCTGTGGAAGGTGAGGGCAGGAGGCTCCTCCATGGGAGTGGGTTAGGAGGGGGAGGGATGGCCAGTTCGCCTTCCAACCTTGCCCTGAGCTGGCCCCAGCCCCACCTAGCTCCAGACCACCAGGGAAGACCCACTGGCTGAGGATGAAGGTGCTGGTGCCCCTAAGAGAAGCAGTCTAGGGCGCCTCCCAGTGGACACCCAGGAAATGCCTGCCCTGGCAGTGGGCCCCCGGGGGGCCTCCAGTCCAGCCCCTTCATGGATGGCTCTCAGCTTGGAGCAACGGGCCAGCCAGCACTGACCCGTTACCGCCCATTGAGGCAAAAGTCACCTCCACTTAGGAAACCTCAGTTTCCTCACCCCCCAGATATAGTGACAACAAAACCACGGCACAGGACCACAGCAAAGCTTCAACCTCCCCTTCACGCAGTCCTGTGAGAAGCAGGGTCACAGCGAGCTGGTGGCCAAGCTGGGTGAGGAGCCAGGGGCCGAACCCCTGGGCCAGCACTGCTTCCACTCCCTGGTGCTTTCAATGTAACCTTGGACACTCCAGACTTATTCAGTCCTCAGTGTGGCTCTGGGCATTTTCGGATGTTTTAGTGCCATTAACACGCGTGTCCCAGGAACCGGCTTACGACAGCATCCAGTGAACTTTCCTGCCAACAGTTATGAGCTGCGAGGTCTTTCCCAGCGCTCACAGAGATATCTCAGTTTTTATCTCCTCGCGTGGGCCCCGAGCTGGTCACGTTGTCCCTTTTGCCAGGGCCACGTGTTGGCCCTGGGCATGTGGCCCTTGGGTCCTCTGCCAGGAAGTAAGGACAACCTGCTCAGCCAGGGCCCCGGGGGCTGGGGTGGGACCTGGGACCTGCTCCAGGGGGGGACTGCACATTCACAGAGGAAAGAAGCCTCCCTGGTGGGGAAGGGGGTTGCCCCCAGCCCCCGAGGACCCACTGCTCTGATCTGAAAGGGGCCCTTCCTGAAAGGCATGCTGGGTGAGTGCTGCTCCCGAACTCCTATTCAGGCGTGATGGGGCCTGGAGTAGACTGGGGGAAAGCTGGGCCCTGCCCCACGCTGTGGCCGCACAGCCAGCTCTGTCTACTTGGGGTGCCCTCCTCTGGGGTGCAGGGTGGGGCTGGAGTTCCCGCAGCTCCCTCATGCCGGAACCCTATCCCTGCGGCCCCCAGAACCCGCTTTTATATCTTTGGGGGCGTCCCAGGGCCTCCTGAGAATCTGAAGGGGCCTCCTTTTAAACTCATAATGTGCTGTGGCACCCCAGCTTTTAAGAGACACCCACAAATACACAAACACACCGCCAGGCAAAGATGGGGAGTGTGTGGCCACATTATCCTGAAGACGCACACAAGCACACACACACCGCAGGAGAGGAGCAGAGTCTGCAGGACAGAGTCAGCCCCTGGGGGAGTGGGCTGAGAGGTAGGGGTGTGAGCAGAGAGCTGGGAAGCCCTGGGGGCTCGGGGCCAATGGAGCCGAGCTCCCACTCAGCCAGATCACCATGTCCGCGCTCCCACCCTGAGGGTCCAAGTGTGCCCGGCAGCAAGGACTCTGGTCGGAGGCTGGTAACCCGAGCTGAGGCCTGGACAGCCACTTAGGGGATCAGGTGACTCTGGGAGGTCAAGGTGAAGCCAGTCCCGGATGCCCTCCACCCACACCTGCCACGCGCCAGCCAGCCCCAGCAGACGGGGGCTTTTACCTGCTCCCTGCGTGCCCCTCCCCAACCTCTCTGGCTCTCACCTTAAACTGGTCTTCTGGTTCACTTCCCCCCTCCTCCCTCTCCCCTGGGGGCCATCCCCTCCCTGCCCCTCAGCCTGGAGCCCCTTCCCGCTGCGCCCCTGACCTCGCCTTCACGCCAGTCCTTGACAAACGCTAGCTCAGCATCATTGCCCAGGGCAATGCCACCCCCTCCCCACAGCAGAACTGCTGGCCTCCCTGGGCTCTGGGGCCCTTGCCCGACTCCGAAGCCTTCCTGCGGCGGAACTCCCTTGACTGCACCTGACTCCCTGACTCTGCTGAGAAGGCTGTGCTGTTTGCCATTGTGTTCCAAGGGCAACGGGAGGCCCTGCAACCATTCCATCGCAGCTGTGTGAGGATCGAATTTGATTTAGGAAGGTCGCCTGGGCAGCTGCGAGTGGTGGAGGGGGCCTAAGAGGGGGCATGGGCTTGGGGCCTGCCAGGCAGGGGTCAAGGCTGGGGAGGTGGACATATTTGGGAGATATTTAGGGTGCAGCCTCTCCACAGCCAGTGGTACCCAAGTCTGGCTGTACACCGGCTCCCCTGGGGAGATTAAAAAAAAAAATAAATGCCTGGGCTCTGCCCCAGACACAACTAAATAGGCTCTCAGGGGCCAGGGCCATTACTTTTAAATTGTGGTAAAAAAAAACCAAACATAACATAAAATTTACCACCTTAACCCATTTTTAAGTAAATTCTCGTTGTTGTGAAACAAATGTCCAGAACTCTTTTCATCTTGCAACCCAGAAGCTCAACACCCATAGACACCCCTCCCCCTCCCCTCTCCCTTGCTTTCTGTCCACTTTCTGTCTCTATGCATCTGTGACTCAGAATCTGTATTTTCCAGAATCCCCATGTGGTTCTGAAGCAGCTGGTACGTGGCCGGGAGTTTGGAAGCCACTGTCCACGT
The DNA here is from genome assembly GCA_004027555.1 of Craseonycteris thonglongyai. Taxonomy (NCBI): domain Eukaryota; kingdom Metazoa; phylum Chordata; class Mammalia; order Chiroptera; family Craseonycteridae; genus Craseonycteris; species Craseonycteris thonglongyai. The sequence goes on along the minus strand of PVKE010011831.1, from coordinate 18,184 downwards.
TACTCAAGCTGAAAGGTGTTCTCTCCCAGTCTCTGTGCTCTTAGTGGCAAAACCAGCTTCTCTGACCTTGAGGGGGTGTTCCCTTTGACCTCTGGGGAGAACTGCCTCCCGGACAAGCCCTTGCAGGTCTACTGAAGTCAGGTCAGGTAACCCCCCGCCTTATTATTCATTTTCATGACCTACATCTATCTGTCTGCTGGGGCTGGGGGCAAGGAGGCCTGCCCCCTGAGCCTCCCAGGAGGAGAAGGTGAGAGGCCAAGGAGGTGGCTGAAGCTGAAGTGGGCTTGGTGTCATCTCTCCTATCCCACGGTCATGGTCACCTTTGAATAAGCTGTCCTCATACACCTGTCACAGGCCAGCTGCTCCAGGGCAGCCACTGCAAGCTGAGCCGCAGGCCTTCAGTTAACTGCCTTACGGTCAGCTCTCCAGGGCCTCAGCTGCACTTTCTCCGGGCTTGGGCCTCTGCCTCCTTAGAAGCCCGGCTGTGGGAGGGTGGCCCTGCCCTTGGCCTCCCCGTTCCACGGCCAGGCCTGACGCAGGCACCTCAGCAGAGCCCCAGCTCTGCCGATGTCCCAGCCAGCCCATCTGGTCCTCACAGTGACCCTGACAGGTCAGAGTGATGATTAGGGCTTACTGAGCACTTATTAAATGCTAGACATTGGGGAAGGGGCTCAGTCCTCCCAGAATGCCTTGAGGATGCCACAGGGGTTGTCCCCATCTGGCTGACAACGAAACTGGGGCTCAGAAAAGTGAGGTGACTTGCATGAGGTCCCTAATTAATGGGTGCTGGACTGGGATTTGAACTCCAGCCCATTGGTCCGGTCTGAGTTATTACCCAGATGCCTCAGTTCTTGTCTTTTTACAGAGGAAGACTCCGGATTTCAGTTTTGTGACCCGCCCAAGATCACATGGCTGCTCAGGGCTGCACCTGGGACTTGAGCTCAGGACTTTGTGCCCCCAGGCCCAGAATTCTCAAAGTGGTGGGTCTGCTTTCTTTACCTCACTTTACAGATACGGGAGCAGAGATCAGAAGCTGAGAGTCAGCCTGAGCGAGTGAGCGTCCCTGAACGCGGCGGGGCCGTCCACCCCATTTCCAGCGGCCTGTATTCCCCCCTGGCGTCAGCCCCTCCACTTGGGCTGTCTCATCTCAGTGACAACAGATACTGATGGACCAGGGTCCCTGGAGCCACAGCTACAGCCCTGAATGCACAGGGAGCTCAGCACTGTGGGGTGACATGGGAAGTAACCCTCCTCAGCCCCACAGCTATGCACCTGAACAGGGGAGCAGAATGCACACCTGAGCACTGGAGGTGGCAGAGCGCAGCTGCTGTCAGCAGGGCAGCAGGCGGCAGGCACGGAAACTGACAGCTCACCTGCCCGGGCCCTGCTGGGCACTCACTCAACACAGCTGGGGTAGAGGCTGGGGCAGGCCCTGATTAGCGGGGCAGGAAGGGGCAGGGGCTTTCAGCTGTTCCCCTTCCAATGGCAGGATGAATAAGGGTGACAAGCATGGGTTCAAATAGACCAGCCCACTAGCTCTGCAGCTGCAGGCAATTTGCTTACCCTTGCTGGGCCGCAGTGCCTCACCTGTAAAATGTAACAGTACCCCTGACATTGTTGTGAGCAGGTTGGGTGTTCGCATCTATAACGTGCCTCGCACTCAGGAAGCATCATCATCTGGTTTGCCCCAGTCCAGGGGAAGCAAGCGATTTACACCTGGCTGCTGTGAGAGGCAAAGGACACACTGGAAGAGCACTCAGTGCCGGCCACACGGCAAGCTCCGTGTCACTAATAGGTATTATTATTATTAGGAGCGGGGCTGCCTACCTAACTTGCAGAGGCCAGTGCAAAATGAAAACATGAGGCCCTTATCCAAAAAGCATGAAGAATTCCAAGATGGCAACAGCAGAACCTCAGACCAAGCTGGGGACCCTGTGCGGCTGCATGGGTTACTAATAAACCTGTGACAGGACACCAGGCCCTTATAGCCGCCTGCCCTCGGGAAGGTTGAGAGTCGGCTCAAAGGTGGAGCTGGGTGGGGGCTTGCCCACCCCTACCTCCTCTGGTCTCCAGATTATTCTAGGAGACCCCCTTGATACCAGGAGCCCGCCTCTCATGAGCCCAAGCCCTGATTCATTTGTCCTTTTCATGAGAGAAACCCTGGGGTCCGCCCTGCACTTTGCACCCTTCCCAGCAGGCCCAGAATCCTTGAACGTTAGGGCAATCGGCCCTTGGAGATCATCCCCACTCGGTACCAAGGCAGGGAGCACAGGGCCCAGTGACAGGGCAGAACAAAGACCTCGCCTCTGACCCCCAGGCTCAAAGTCCCATCTCAGGAAGCAGCTCCACTCCCAGGGGATTCCGGGGCTCTGTGGTGGGAGGAGGGTGTGCTGAGGAGGGACATCCACCCCACCCGCGGGTCAGCCGGGGCTGCCGGAGGAGGTGAGGATGGAGAATTTCTGTTCTCTTGGTTTTCTGCAATGGCTCAAATTGCTTTTCTATAATAATAAGGGGGGCAGGGGACATGAACAAACCTTCATTTAAGGAAAAGCACAGCGTTCTCATAGGAACCAAGATGAGCCCTTGATGCAAAGTATATTCAGAGGGAAGAAAATTAAAAACGCGGAGATGGTTAGATTAGAGCAACCGATCTTGTAACAATTTCTTACCACGCGCCCCTCCCTCAGTGAGAGCCCTGGTTTGAGAGGCCAAGAGGGTCAAATCCCACTCAGGCTCTGATATTCTGGGTGTGGGGGCCCGTGTGTGTGTGAGACTGAGTACATGTTGGGAGACAGTTGGTCCCTCTGGAAGCCAGAGCCCCAGGGCCCTGGGGGGAGGGAGGGGATGGGGGTGAGAACACAGGCTTTGCAACCAGGCAGAGTCCAGCTGAAATCCCAATGCCACATCACAGCCCTGTTCCGTCTCTTGTGTGGGCTGCACTTTCCTCATTTACAAACTGGGGGGAAACAGTGTGGGCTTCACAGGGCTGTAGCTGTGGAGAATTAAAGAAAATGAGCTGACGCCAAGGCTAACACAGAGCAGGTGCTCAACCACGCCCCCTCCCCCCCCACAACGGCCCCTTCCCCTCCTACTGCCCCCCCCTCCCCGTGCTGGACAGTTTCACAAGGCCGTCCTCACTGGGGTCTGTGGCCTGACCCCAGGGTAGAGCAGGGGGTTCCGGTGGCATCCAGGAGGCCAGGGCCTGACATCCCACACGAGTCAGCATCTAGCCCCAGGATCGGGGGTGGGGTGGGGTACAGACACCCAACTTAGCCCATTGTGATCAGAGCCCTTGGAAGGACAGGACCACGGAGGAGCCATTTGGCGGAGCGTAGAGACCCCTAGTGGCCACATGGAATACTGCACCTTTCCTCATAAAACCTCGAGGGCTGCCCTGGGCCCGGGGGCCTCTCTCCCGGGCTCAGGGACCATTCCTTGAGTCCCTACTAAATGCCAGGGCTTGTGCTAGGTTCTGTGGCAACAGGGAGGAGGTGATGCTCACCCAGAGAAGACCACCAGGTCGTTGTAATGTCCATCGAGGGCTGGGGAGGACCTTGAGGGCCATGCTACAGAGATTAAACATGGCACAGAGGTTATTCTACCAGCTATTAAGCCTTGGGGACTCCTCCCTCCCCTTGTGCCCAGGTCTTTTCAATGGCCTTTTATTATTTGTGTATTAGATACAATGTCTCTCTTGAAAGTGTACAGTTCACTGGGCTTTAGTAGATTCACAAGTTTGTGCAACCATCGCCACTATTAGATGGCACAACATTGTTATCATCCCCCAAATAAACCTTGTACCCATGTCAGCCATTCCTGGTTACTCCTTCCTCTAGCCTCTGGCGATCACTAATCTTTCTGTCTCCACAGATTTGCCTGTTTTGGACATTTCATGTAAATGGGATCATGCAGTACGTGGGGTTTTATTCACCATCATTTTTTTTTTTGGTTCCTAGTTATTATTTACTATAATACTGATTTAAATCCATAACTTCTCATTGGGATATATGTATTAAGGGATGTTACTAAAACCATGCTCTTAGAAATTATTTAGCATGGTTGATTGTATATGTAAATGCTTTACATAGTAATAAAACATGCAGTTAATTCCCTATTTAGAAACAAATAAAATCAATCCATCCATTTGATGATAGGCTCATGCACTTCCATCAAGTCACTCTGTTCCTCTAAGATTCTCGGTGGTTTTTCAATCCACCATCATATTTTTAAGGTTCATCTATGTTGTAGCACGTACCAGTACTTCACACGTACCAGTACTTCAGTCCTTTTTATTGCTGAGTAATACTCCTTTGTGTGAATGTACTACATTTTAAAAATCAGTTGACAGATGGTTTTAAGGCTCTGATATTCTCTTGGTCAAGAAATATCTCTCCTCTACCACCTCTCCAAGGGCAGAAAAAATATGTACTTCTGTGAGAAACTGGTCACAAGATACTGGTCCAGTGAATACATCAGGTTCTGGCCCAGTATGCAGAGTAGGAATCAAGACTCAAAGGAATAGGGGAGATAGTGTGATAGTGTTTTCCCAATTTCCTACGAGGAACGCGTTTTTGTTTTCAGGAGGGAATGCAATGCTGTATCCCCTATGGAGAGCAATTTTGCAATATTTATCAAAGTTACAAATGCCTTTGCCCTTTGACTCAGCAATCCTGAGTCTACTTTTGACCTCTAGGTAGAGCCGCGCATGGATGATGTATAAAGTTAGGCATGGTGGTGTTGCTTATTATATATAGCCAAAGGTTGGAAATCATTTAAACATGCATTTTATAGGGGTTTGGTTAAATAAACTTTGGAAGGACAATTACACAGCTGTAAAAATAATAAGGAAGCATTGTGCATTGCTAGGGATATATTTTTTTTAATGAAAAAGGCCGAGATTCAGAACCATGTATTTATAAAGTTCCTTCCGTAAAAGGGAGAAAATACATTGTGTGTCTGCTTGTATTTGATCATAGTAGTGCTGGAAGGCAGGGTGATAAAATATTTAACAGCCAGTGCAGAACAGATGACAGCTGGCCCTGTACCACTGCACAGGGATACTCAAGAAACGAAAGAAGTGGCTGCTTGTAGTGACGGCAAAATGGGGCAGACAGGGCTGGGGTGCAGGGGTGGGGGTGAGGAACAAGCCTGCCTTCTCAGCCTCTGCCATTTGATGCTGTTTTACTTTCGGAACCACTGGATTGCATTGCCTGGTCAAGAAATCATCACATTCAAAACGCCACACACAAAATTGTGGCTTCCAACCTGCCCCAACCCTGGAGCGTGGGGAAGGCTTGGAGTGGGGATGGCTTGGTGGACTGCGGTGAACTCTGGGTGCTGGGCCCACCCCTTGGGGCTGCATCTGTCCGTCTCTCTGTTTGTTGTTTCAACTCAGAGGTGAAGCCTTGTCCAATCTCAGGGGCATCAACCCCAGTATATTGGCCCAGGTATATAGAAGATGACATAGGTAAGGGGCAGGGGGTATTCCCTCCCTTCTCAAAGACTCCTCAAGTTTTCTGTTAGGGACAAAGATCCCAGGGCTTCCTCAGCTGCCTTGCCTTGCTTGGCACAATGACTGGCACATAGTAGGCGCTTAGCGTTTGTTTAATTCATCGCTCTCCCCAACCTTTCCTGATTATTTCGCCCCTGGTGTTGGCAGAGGGAGGGGTGAGCCTCTTATCCACACACATCTGCCTTGATGGCTTAAGCCCTGAAGCTGCTGGTATGCGGGACCGTACTACTTTAATCAGATAATCAGATTACTCCTTCCCTTGCATCTGGCAGAGACCAGGGAAGGAAATGAAAGCATAAAGCATCCATCCCATTGAGCAGGCATTTATCACGTGCCTGCCATGGATGGGGCCCGGGCTTAGGTTCTGCAAGGCAGCATGCCCTTGGACTTCCTCTCTTAAGGCAGCCCGTGCTCTGTGTGCCCTGTCTCCTCTCAGGTGCGATGCGTCATAGCTGGTGTAACACTCATGGAGCACTTACTCCTGTAGGGGCTGCACTGAGCACTCTATACGCAGCATCCTTGGGGTCCTCCCAACGGCCCTGTATGGGACATGCTTTCATTATTTGAGGCCTGTAGGTGCAAGTGACACAAAACACACTCAGGATCGCTTAAGCAGGAGGAGATTTTATGGACTTGAACAACTGAAGGTGATAGGCTTCAGGTACATCAAGGCTCTGACTGTTTTTCTGCCATCCTGTGTATCCCCCTTGTCCCCAAGCTGCCGTTTCTCATGGTTGTATATTTCCTTGTTCACGTGCAGCAGAAGAGAAACAGCTTTTCGGGGCTGGCTTTCTGTGAAGAATAAGGGAGATTCTTCCCCCAAAGCTACCAGTGAGCCTCACTTCAGATCTCATTAGCATGAATGGGCTTAGGCCTGCCTACCCCACAATCCAGGAATTCTCAACTCTGGGATTGCACATAAGAATCACACAGCGGGGAAGCCGGGATGGCTCAATGGGTTGAGCGCTCACTTTGCAGCGCCGGGGACCGAGGATTGAATCCCGGCCCCGGCCCATGCGGAACCATATGCTGAACTGGGAGCTCCCCCAGTTCAGTTCTCTCTGTCTCTGTATCTCTCTCTCTCTCTCTCTCTCTCTCTCTCTCTCTGTCAAAATAAATAAGTAAATAAATAAATATAAAAAAGAAGAATCACACAGGGAGTAAAAATACTGGGGCAGGCCCCATGTCCTAGTAAGTTAGAAACTCTGTGGGCGGGGCCCAGGCATCAATCAGCATTTTCTAAAATTTTCCAAGTATGTCTACTGCACAAGGAGGGTCTCAGGGTCAAGCTTTGGGCATTCCCTCCCAAGGAAGTCATCTGCCCAGGGCTAGAGAGCCTGCCCAACTGAATGAAGATACCCTCAGAGAGGTTCACACCTGTGTCTGGTCACTGGACTCCACTGCCCGGGGCCTGCCAGCAATTAATAATTCTAATAAATCCTATAATTTTCTTGTGAACAGCATAATTGCATTGCTTAGCAATTTGTGTGTGTGTGTGCTAAAAGCATTAATTTGTTCAATGTAAACATTGAAAATATGCCACAATTATGGTAGGCCGTGTCGGCGTGTCTTGTTCTTTTTTTTAATGAGCTGGGAGCTTCCCAAACTGGAAGTGGCCCAGGCCTCCTGGCTCCTGAGAGATTCCCAGCCTGAATTCTGGCCACAGGCTTTGTCCCCAGCCCTGGACCCTTTTCCTCTTTTTTTTAAAGATTTATTTTAATGTTTTTGACAGAGACAGAGAGAGACTGAGACAGAGAGAAGGGGGAGGGCCCAGAGCAGTCTCCATAGTTGTACATCATCAGTTTTCAACATGGTTTTGTTCCACACAGGTGGGTGGGGGCTGCACAGGGTGGGAACTGAACTGGGGGCCTCCTGCGTGGGAAGAACACCCCAGTTCAGCATATAGGTCCACATAGGCTGGGGCTGGGATTTGAGGCCTCATGGTATATTGAGTACACTCACTCCTTGCTCTTGACTTTGAGCTTGATCACGTGACTTGCTTTGACCAGTGGGTAGGAGGTAAACAGAGGCTTGCAATGTGCTCTCATGACTGAGCTTACACGCCTGCTGTAGCCCCTGGAAGAACACATTCCAGACGACTGCTGCCCCTTTGGTGGGAGCCCCAGGATGAGACGAGAAGCAGAGCTGAGCCACAGAGCCAGCCCAGCCACACTGCAGAGCCTCGAGCAGGCAAATATGCAATGGTTGTCTTCAGCTGCTGAGTTTTGGGGTGTTTTTTTCACAGAGCATTATTGTGCTATTCATTGTCTGGCACATCTTCAACTATGCTGTGGACAGACATACTAGCCCTGAGCTGTCTTGGTCCCAGAGGACCAGAGGGGCCTCGCATGATGGTGAGGAGTATCTGTACAGAGTGCATTTCCCTCTGGGACCCAATGATAGCACCTAGTGTTTTTGAGGATTACAGCCGGACCTTAATGTAAGCATAGTGATCCCAAGTATAGGTTATTTTGGAATCAGACTGCCTGCTGGGTTTGCAATCACTTGCATGCTGTGTGACCTCAAACAGGTTACTCAACTTCTCTGGGCCTCAGGTACCTCAATTGTAAAATGAGGATGATAATATTAATACTGACTGCTGTCATGCAAATTAAACAAATTAATTTGTGTAAAATGCCCAAAGCAGTGCTTGACACATAAACATTATATAAGTGTGGGCCCCTATTATTAAGTATTCTCCATGCATTTCATTCTCTCAACAAAGCAACCACAGAGCCTTATCCCTGTTTTGTGGATAAGGGCACTGAGGTTAAGAGAGGTCAAATGACATGTCCAAGGTTACACGACATGTGAGTTACTGAGCCAAGGTATGAAAACAATTCCATGGGATTCCAAACCGTTTCTGATCTCTGTTTTGCCCACACGAGAGCAGGCTTCATGCATAACAGGCAACAAGGAATGTCGGAGAATGAACGGAGAGGTGGGGCCAGTGGCAAAGCAGGCTGGCCTGCAACTGGAACTCCTTTTTCAAGGCTCTTTACGTCACCTGGCTGGTGATAGGGCTGGGCACTGGTAGGTGAGTGGGGCTTTCCCCTCCAGATGGTTTGGGGGGGATGGGGTGCAATGCAGCTGCCCGGGGTTGGGAGGCCGGGTCCTGAGTTCAAGTCCAGCTGTGTGTCCCAGAGCCAGTTGCTTCCCAAACTCTCTGAGACTCCGTTTACTCCCAACTCAAAGCAGGTTCTTGTGGGAGGAGAGCCGGGGGGCTTCCGGGCAGCCAAAGGCGGGGCTACCTTTGGAGCCCCAGCGCCTCCTCTCTGTCTGCTGCCACCTGCAGAAAGGTTTTCTCCTTCCCAGAGGGAAGCCGGAGCCCTGCTGAGTCCAGACATCTGAGTCTTTCTGTCCCCAAGCCCAGAGCAAAGGCGTGCCCAGGGCCTGGCCCCTAGGCCCGGTCCAGACGACTCCAGGGCCTGAGGAGTACAGGCTGCTCCTGAAGGAGAAGGCGGGCAGATCCCCGGGCCCAGCGTCGGGGAAAGGAGCTGGAGACAGAACTGGGGCCACGTCCTCGTTCTGGTCACTTTGCCACACGAATCCTCCGTTTCCTGGAAATGGGACTCGTAGCTCCTGCATCTCGGGGCTGTGCAGAAGCTCCAAAGGGGGTCCTGAAGGAAGAGGCCCCTCTGCCAACTGCAAGGCCTTGTGCTCCAGGAGACTCTCTGTGCCTCAGTGTCCACGTTTGGAAATGAGAGCAAGTCGCTCAAAGGATCCTTCTAGCTGGGAAGAGCCCCTGGCCCAGCCCTGGAAGAAATCATCATCCTCACTCAGCATCCCTCACGAGGTGTCACGTGACTTCTGCCATCTCCATCACCCACGAGGCGTCCTTATCCAAAATGCCTGATAACTTGAGCCCAACCATTTTATTGGGAACACAGGAGACAAAGGAATGAACCTAACAAGATGAGAGAGAAACAAGGAGACAAGTCCTGAAGGTGAAGCATTTTGCAGGAGTTGCCCTAGAAAGGGACCTGCCAGGCCAAAAGAGACCGAAGGACATCCAACCCAAGGGTCTTGACAACACTCTAGTTGGCTTTAGTCAGCAGAAAGGGCATTTGGGGGACAATGACAGAATTTGAATATAAGCTGAGCACTATATTTAAAAAATGTATTCACAGGGAGAGGTCAAGATTGTTAACTGGGGGAAAAAAAGAGCAAATTACAATGCAACAGGACACTATGACCTTGTTTTGATAAAAGAATAAAATTATATGCATAAAACAAGATCTGAGAAGACGGACAATAAGGTTTTGCTGTAATGGTCCCCAGATGGTAGGAATACAGTGGTTTTATTATCTTATTTTGCTTATCTGTGTGCTCCAACTTTCTACGATGTACATATGCAGCTTTGGTGATAATCAAAGGTTATTTTAAATTAGAGAAGGTCCTTGCACAGTCTCTAGCTCTGACCGTCTCCTCTGGCCTCAGCCTCCTTCCAGCTCCTGCCCCACTGGGGACCTGCCAGCACCTGGGCAGTAATCTCTTGGGCCACAGCTTCCCTCCCTCCCTCCCTCCCTGCCTCCCAGCATGTCTCTGTGTGGAGGAGTGTCCACTGAATTACAGTAACATTCCAGCCTCTCTCGGCACTCACACCCTCCGCTTCCTCCGCAGAATAGTGACCTATCTTGGGAAAGCCGAGCCCAGTCCCTTTTTCTTTGGAAGCCCCGACTGGTCTGTTCCTGCCTGGTAGTCAGGAGCCTCCCAAATCCCCACTTGAGCCAGGGACTGGGTGATTTCAGTGGGTCAATGTCAAGTTCAAGGGTGGGATATTAGGAAACCCCCTTGGCTACTGATCTGAAGTCACAGTCGTAGGGAAATATTTTGATCTCTGTCTAGCTGGCTGTTGTGTGTCTCTCTCAGTTGGCTCCGAACTCGGGTGGAGAAGAGATGTGTATTTTTCTGGATCTTCTAAAACCCAGGATCTTGCTCTCTCTCCCCCAGTGGTTACTGCTCAACCTCAGGCCCCAGCGGAAAGCCGATCTTCTAGAGACATCTTCTAGAGGTGAAATTTCAGGACTGAGTTTCTATTGAAGAGGAGAAGAATGGGGTGTCCCTGCGTCCAGCCAGAAGTGGAGATGAGGGTGGTGGTGGGGATTGGGCATCCAGAAAGCAGAAACAGCACGGGCAAAGGTGCAGAGGCTGGACAGCCTGATGGGAGGGGAGAGGAGGGGAGGCTGTGCCTTGCAGGCCGTACTGAGGAACCCCGACTTGTACCATGGGGACTATGGGACCACAGAAGGGTTTCAAGTTGAGATGTGGCACAGTCACCATCGTATTTTGGGACCATCTCTTGCGGCCACTCTGTGAGGACAGATCAAGGAGGAAGTGGCCTGGGAGCAAGGAGACCAGCAGGATTGCTTACCCAGGAAAAGAGCAATTTCACAGAACAAGTGACAGTCACAGCCTCCACATTCGAGCTCACTGAGAACTTCTCAGAAACAAATCACTCCCGGCTGGTAAGGGCTCAGAAACAGGGTTTCTTAAATGATGCAATGGGCCCTGGAGCAGAGGTTCCAAACCCCACCCCTGTCACCAAACTGGAATGAAATTCATAAATAATCACACATGATTAAAAAAAAAAAGAAGTCAATGTAATATCCTAACCACACTATGAAGGAAAACAAAAAGGAAAGTAATTGCCAATGAAATATTTTCAGGATGAAAATGTGAAGCCCACTGTTGCAGGAGACGGGATGACATGGCCTGACACTCGCTCCTAGAGGTGGGACCACCAGAAACAAAATAGCCACGGAGGCAGACGGGCCCAGGTGGTCCCGATGGTGACTCAGCGACTGCGAAGCAGTGTTGTTGCTGGTGATGCGAAATGGGCAACACGGCTTGGCAAAATTCCAAGCAAAATAAAGGACAATCTTCTCCTTCCTTGAGCATAACAATCGCATTCCTGGGAAATTCTGTGTAAATTAAACGCATGCAAAAATTACTTTGTGTTTATACATAAACAGGTCTCTCTCGCACACACTGGTGCCCACACGCACCATTGTGACGAAGGAAAGTGTCCTTGCAGATTTCGGCGAGTCCTCCTAGGGGGGCTGCCTTGGCCTCATTGAGCATCATTGTCTTAGAGCCTCTTGTATAATGACAGCAATGGAGACCAAAATGTAGATGCCCTGAGAAGTCAACTTTGCATCTTCTCCTGGTTGCGGGGCGTGGGGGGTGGAGTGGGGGTGGAGATTGTAGCACTGAGGGGAGGACCCAAGCCCCAAGAAATGGCACCAGGCTGAGCAGAGGAGACAGCTGTCTCATGAGACATTTCCTGTGATGGGGAAATACAAGACACGGTGAGGGCCACGGTACCGTTGTGAATTGTTCTGAGGCTGGGCTATATCTCCTCCGTTGCTGACCCTTCCATAAAATCAGTTACACACCATAGTGCTCAGTGGTGGTGAGGGTGGGGGTGTATATCAAAATGGTGGCTGATGTCCCCTAACTGCCAGCCCTGGCACTTTGACTCATGTGACCCTCCGAGGAGCCTCACTTGCCTCCATTTGATGATGAGAAAAGCCAAGCCCAGAGAGGCAGAGTTCCTTGCCCAAGGTCACCCAGCTTTTCTATCAATGGCAGAACAGGGACCCTGACACTCTGGCTCTTGTGGTCCCACCTCATCACCCTACCAGCAAGGGCCAGGCAGGTGCTTGGTAAAGCCCTTGGAGGGACAGAGCAGCAGCAGATTGGGACCTGGTGAGGCTGCAGAGAACAGGACATCCTAAGCATCCCTCGGTGATGCTCGGAGATGTGGAGAAGCCAGACTGCCCCAGAACAAAGAGGAGGGACTCAGGCATGTCACCTGGGTCTTTCCAAGAAGGGTGATGCCAGGGAGGTGGAAGACTCAAAAGCATTCTATACACACACACACACACACACACACACACACACACACACACCCCACACCCCCCACCCCAGTTAGGGAAACCCCAAAATGGCCCTATACCCAAAAGAATTGCTGAATCTTGTTTTCTGAACTCTTCTTACATTTCAACAGTTTGACCTATTCCCATCCCATTGGTTAAGAGCTGTATTTTTATGCATTTATTGGCTGAGAAAAGAAAACACAAAAGACTGCTATGAATTTTCAAAAGCTTTCAGTGAATTTGAATGCTGTTAATCACAATGGCATCCACAAACATTTGAAACAATGTCCTTACCTATGTGGAAGCCAAAGGTGACAATGCTTGGGCTCAGGTGGGAACTCTGAAAAGAATGAAGGGGCAGCTGGTGGATCAGCCACACAATCCCCCAGGCCCCCAGATGGCCCCACTGGGGATGCTCAGGGTCACCACAACCATCCTGATGCATGTCACCTCCTCCCTGCTGGTGTATCTCCTAAAGGAAGGCTTGGCGTGGTGGTCCTAATACCACACTCCTTTGGGTTTCTGAGCCTGATTCTTCTGTGTGGGGTGGGGTTCCCCACACTCAACCCAATTCTGACACTGTCCCCAGGAATAGAACCAGATTCAGTGGATTGAGGGCTCAGTCTCACAAGACCACCCTCCACTTCAGATGTCACTCACAGCCCAGGTGGTGGCACCCGTGCTTCTGACAGACCTGCTATAAATCAGGTTCTCACGACTCCTTGTCAGGTTTTTGAATTTGCTAGAGTTGCTCAGGGAACTCAAGTAACCAGTTTACTTACTAGATTACCAGTTTATTACAAAGGATATTAGAGGAAACGAATCAATAGCCAGATAAAGAGATACAGAGAGCGAAGTCCTGAACAAAGGAGCTTCTGTCTCCAGGGAGTGTGGGACCTGGCACGGTGGCACCTGGAAGCACTCTGGTGCCCTAACATGGAAGCTCTCTGATTTTTAGGGAGGCTTCATTAGGAAGTCATGAGTGATTAAACTGCTGGCAGTTGCTCTGGTCCGGCTCACCAGAAATTAGGGGCGGGGAGACTGAAAGTTCCAACCTTCTCTTCACGGTTGGTTCCCCTGGCAACCAGTCCCCATCCTTAGGTGCTTTCCAAAAGTCACCTCATTAACATAAACCCAGTTGTGGTGGAAGGAGACTTGTTATAAATAACAAGACACAAAGTTCACCATCATGGATCCGAAGCGATTTCAAGAACTGAGGACAAAAAACCAAATGTTATAACAAAAGATGTTCCCGCTGCTCTTATTGCAAAGGAAATTCCAAGGGTTTGGGGAGTTGTAAGCCAGAAACCAGAGATGTGGGCCAAATATATGAGAAATACATCTTGGCCATCTGAATGGCCAACTATATTATTTGCTGTGAATCACAACTTTGCACACGCATTATGGAGGGACTCCATGGGATGCAGTTTAGACCCACCGCCCACCAGGCACTCAGCTGACCTCCTGTCCAGCCCACACAGAGGTGCCTGCAAAACTAGACTGTGACCAATGGAGCCCACTGCAGTTGGGGGATGGGAACAAGCTGGGAACACGTTCCTCAAAAGGTGGCTGGAAAATTGACTAAAACAGAAGGGAGTGACTCTACCAAATGTTGGCAAGGATGTGGGTGTATGAACTCTCATACATGGCTGATGGGAGTGTATATTGGTAAAACCACTTTGTAAAACTGGAAGAATGGACCAAACCTAGCATACATATCCCCTCTGACCCAGAAAATCTACCCCTAGGAATACACTCAATAGAAATGGGTGTCTGTAGGTGCTCACCAAGACATATACTCAAATGATCATAGCAGCAAATACTCATCAGCTAAAGAATGGATACATATTAGGTCGAGCCTGATAAAATAAGCCTTTCTGTAGACAAGAAGGTTGAATATTAGCAATTTCATATGACTAATCCTAGTCCTATTCAGATGATGGAATACCACACAGCAATGAGAAAGAACAGGCTACGGATACATGCAATGATATGGATGAATCTCACAGGTCTAACAATGAGCAAAAGAAGCCAATCACAAAAATGAACATCTCTTATTCTGTTTATTTGAAAGTTCTAGAACAGGAAACTATCTCTGGTGATCCATGTCAGGATGTGGTTTCCTTCAGAAACCACTGATTGAAATAAGGCACCCGAAAGCCACAGTCAGATACCACTTGACAACTATTAGGGTGACATACACATGATATATTTGTGTGTGTGTGTATATATATATATATAAATGGCATGGATGTGAGAAATGGGAACCCTTGTGCATTTCTGGTGGGAATGTAAAATGTGCACATGCTGTGGAAAACAATATGGAGGAGATTGCTCAAAAAATTAGGCATAAAATTACCATATGTTCCAGCAATTCCACTTCTGGGTGTTAAAAACAAGCCAACAGGCCCAAAGTGAAGTTGCTTATGCTAAGCCCCACATAGTAAACCAAGATTTAACTTACTGACAGCCTTAGCTGTCCCAGAAATGAAATCTTAAGCCAGTCCATCAGGAATCACCTGATCAGCCCTGGTTAGGCCATCTGCTTGAAAGACCCCTGCTATCCCCTAAAGAAAAATGACTTTGCTATAACCAACCCGCTTTTTTCCTCAGCACAACGTCCTTCTGCCCACACTCTTCTGCCTATAGAAGTCCTTTTTTTCTGTACACCTCCTCAGAGCTCCTTTTTGGATGCTGCCTGATGCAAATAGATTTTTGGTTAAATACACTCTTAAATTTTTTAATATGCCTCAGTTTATCTTTTAACATGGCTATATACCCAAAATAATTGCTATCATTATTATTATTGCTACCAAAGGTAAAAGCAACCCAAAGGCCCGCTGATGGATGAAATGTGGTTTCACGTACAATGGAACATTATTCAGCCTTAAAAAGGAAGGAAATCCTGACACATGCAAAAACATGGATGACCCTTGACGATGTGATGCTGAGTGAAACAAGCTAGACACAGAAGGACAGGTATTGTATTACTTGATGCCACTGTGGGGGAGGAAGAACTTTTCCTCTACCCTTCGAGTTCTTACCGCTGGCCTAATGATGAAATCCACGTGAGACCGAGTCATAAGAGAACATAGGCAAATTTAATTACATCTGTACAGATGGGAACCCCCCCAGAGACCCCACATACAGGAGAGACTCCTAGACAGAAAGGAACAATGAGGTATTGACGGCATCCTGAGCCAAGGATGAGGTCAGGCTCGTGGGGCTGCGGCAGGAAAGGTCACTGCAGGACAATCAGAAGAGCAGATGTTCAGTAATGAGAAGTTCGCCCCGCCCTACAGAGAGCTCATAAGAAGTTATTTCTGGTGATAAGTTATTATGGGCAAGGCCCCAGATTTCAATTCTTTTTTTTTTAAAGATTTATTTTATTGTTTTTGACAGACACAGAGAGAGACAGAGAGAAGGGGAAGGGCCCAGAGCAGTCTCCATAGTTGTATGTCATCAGTTTTTCAACATGGTTTTCTTCCACACAGGAGAGTGGGGACCGCACAGGGTAGGAACTGGCCTCGGAGGCATGCCCCCTCGAGCCAGGGGCCCAACTGGGGGGCAAGAACCGAACTGGGGGCCTCCTGCGTGGGAAGTACACCGCAGTTCAGCATATGGGTCCGCACAGGCAGGGGCCGGGACTCGATCCTCGGTCCCCAGGGCTGCAAAGCAAGTGCTTAACCCGCTGAGCCATCCTGGCTTCCCCTAGACTTAAATTCTTGAAGGGAGAGGTACAAGTTTCCCGGGAGCCCACAGGGTCTTGTCTGGATTGCCTTCAGCTCAGAACAATCCACATGCCAAAGTGGCATGTCTTGGGGAGGCCCATTCTGAACCCCCTCCCTACTTATATGAGGTGCCTGGAATAGTCAAAGCCAAGAGACAGGAAGTCCAAAGGTGGTTACGAGGGACTCGGGGGAGAGGGGATGGGGAATTCTTGTTTAATGGCTAGTTTCAGGATGGGATGATGAAAAAGTTCAGGAAATGGCTGCACAACAATACGCCTGTACTTAACAATGGTTAAAATAGCTCATTTTATGTCATGTACATCTTACCACACAATTTTTTAAGCTGTTAAGGAAAGGGTGCCTGAGCCCCAAGGCTGGCCCCGCAGTGTCCTGGATTCGCCTGCCCACTGCAGCCTGTCTGTCCCCACCGCTCTCCTGGGGTCCCCATCGAAAACCTGCCTCCAGGGCACTGTGGTGTCAATGCTTTCTGGGAAATTTCTGAAAAGTGCTGGGCCCCTTTGGGGCCCACTAGGAAACCCCACTAGGAAGCCATCATCCTTCATGAATTTACCAAAAAGGCCACCTTCTGACTCACGCCTCAGAAGGGATTGATGATATTGGTTTGCCCAATCAGGGATCAGCCTGGAGTGTCTGCTACCTAAGCTCATGTTTAGCTTAGGACATCACCAAAGCCCCAGGACAAAGCTCCCGGGAAGCACCTTGGCTGAGCACCTACTATGTGCCAAGCGTCATGGTTGGAATCCTTACCATCATCCCACCAGGGCAATATTATTGGACCCGTTTTGGGATCCTCAAAGAGGGTCTCGCAGCCGGAAAAGGGGAGGAGGAGGTTCAGACACGAGAACTCTACTTGGCTCCAAACCCCGCTGTGGACCTTCCAGCTCCGTGACTGGCCATGGGAGCAGCAGGGCCTGGGCAGCCGGGGGCAGTGCAGGCAAGGCTCAGAGATAAGAGGAGGCTGGAAGAGAGGGCAATGTCCATTCTGTGAGGCCCTATCAAAATACAAGTCCCCAGTCCCTCTGTCCCCTGCCGGGGCTGCTCACCCAGAAGTCTGTTTGGTTGGGGAGGCTTCTGGTTGGAGGGTCTTCCGGTGTCTCGCCCAGAATATAGCTCTCTTCCCACCTGTGCCTTGTCCCCACCCACTACCAGGGTCACCCTGACCCTTCTCAGAAAGCCTTGGGGAGAGAGAGTGTGTGTATGTTGGTGTGTGTATGCAGGGGTGGGGGTGGGTAGTGGTGAATTGAGAAGCTGATGGCTCAGAACAGGGCTGGGAGGAGAGGGGCGGGTGGGCATAGGGATGGGGCCTAGTGACGCTGAGCAGAAAGGGCCCTGGAATGGGGATCAGTCTTGAGTTTGAGTCCTAACCCAGCCTCCACCGTGCACCCTGGGGCAGTCCCCACCCCTCCCTGTGCCTCTGTCCCCTTACCTGTACAAGGATGGGGTTGGAGTTCATGGTTGCTAAAGGTTCGTCCACTGATTATGCCAATATTAACTGAGCCTCTGCTCCAGCCAGCAGCCAAGCTGTGGGGACACAGCAGACAGACCCGACTCTTGCCCTCCGGGAGCTGAGTCCAGTGGGGAGGCCAGAACCCGATGAGTAGTCACAAACACACAGTGTGATTTGGGGAAGAAGAAATCCAGCCCCACCTCAAGGACTGGGGCTCAAAGAACAAAGAATCAGCCAAAGAAGAACCTGTTATGTGTCTGGCCTTGACCCTGGAAACCCAAGGGGCACCCCCAAGTGCTCCAGATGCCATAGCCTGTGGTCGGTACATCAGGGGTTCAAAGATGCCCAATGGGGGCTCCCTGCTTCCCTGATGGGCCTGGATAGACAGAAACTTGTTCTCTGAATCCACAACTCCTTGGAATGAACCAGAAAGGGCTGAGAAGAGCCTCAGGCCGAGGGTTTTGCCACAGGACTCTTCCAGGAGGCAAAGGCAGAACTAACGCGATGTGAGCAGCGAAGAAGCCATGCTGCTGGCCCCGCGGGTCTCAGGCTCGGTGGGCTGCAGGCGGGAACTGCCCAGAGAGCTTTAAGA
>PVKE010011830.1:0-39448 GCA_004027555.1 Craseonycteris thonglongyai | reverse complement strand
TTGATAATAATACTGTTAATACAAAAGAAAAGAAGCTACCGTATGACACTACCAAATATTCAAGCTAACTGACTGTGTTCTTCGATGAGTCGAGTCGTAACTGTTGCGTTCACGTGTTGCGTCCGGTGACAAGTGTAACACATAAGTCAAAATGTATTGTCTGGGTGGGCGGAGATCACAGTGTCAGGCTGTCAGAATTTTAGGAATTTATGACCTTGGCATATTCCCAGAATGCATTAAACTATTGCTAGAAAGTTTTGTCTTCTACAATCGCTTCAAAGTCCATGGTACACGGAATTCCACCCCAGACATTGCGAGCGATCAACGATCGACCAAAATTGGCCTCGTGATCGACCAGTCGACCGCGATCGACTTGTTGGCCACCCCTGCTTTAGAGGAGAGAAGTCGATCTGGTCCTCTTGGGTGTTGTCTGGAGCATGGAAGTGCTGTCTTAGTCATGGTCATCTCATAGCTGCCTCCTGCTGAGACCTTTACCACGATGGCGAAGGTCACTCTATAGAGGCTGTTCCCCAGCCTGTCTGCCATGGTGAGGGGGGCACCACTGGGATCTTTCCCTCTGTCTTAGTCTGTCCAGCTGCTTAGCAAAATACCACAGATGGGGTGGATCATCAGCAACAGAAATGTGTTTCTCCCAATTCTGGAGGCTGCACTTGTACAATCCAGGTAGCAGCATGGTCCCCTCTTCCAGGCCACAGACTTGGGATCTCCCTCAGGTTTCTTTTACAAAAACTCTGATCTGGGGATGCCAGCATAGCTCAGCAACTGAGTGCTTCCCTTGTGATCTTGAGATCCAGGGCTCGATTCCTGGTCCCAGGCCCGTGCAAGCCCATATGCTGAACTGTAGTGCAGCTGGTAACCACAGGGATGGTTCAGGGGTGAAGGCTCTTGCCTCTCATGCAAGAGACCCCCAGTTTGGTTCCTGCCCCCTGTGGCCCCACATTCACCTGTGTGGAACGAAACCTAGTCACAACTAATGATGTACAACTACAGAGACTGCTCTAGCGCCCGCCCGCCCCCCCCCTTTCCCCCACTTCTCTCTCTTTCTCTCTTACCTTCTCTCAAAACAATAAAATAAATCTTAAAAAAAAAAAAAGACATTGGGAAAGCTGGGATGGCTCAGCGGGTTATGCACTTGCTTTGAAGCCCTGGGGACCAAGGATCGAAACCTGGCCCCCACCCATGCGGACCCACATGCTGAACTGGGGTGTACCCCCAGTTTAGTTCTTGCTGGGGCCTATGTGGGAGGCTCCCGGCCCAGTTCCTGCCCTGCACAGCCCCGCACCCACCTGTGGAGTGAAACTATATGGAAAACTAATGCTGTCAACTATGGAGACTGCTCTGGGCCCTCCTCCTTCTCTCTGTCTCTCTCTGTCTCTGTTTCTGTCTGTCAAAAATCAATAAAATAAATCTTGAAAAATCAACAAACAAACAAAAAAAAACCCAAAACAAAACACACTGATGCCATTCATGAGGAATTTGCCCTCATCACCTGGTCACTTCTCATAGCCCCAAATCCCAACCCCATCACCTCAGCAGTTAGATTTCAACATATGAGTTTGCGGGAGTGAGGACACATTCAGACCACAGCGACATTTCTCCTGGGTCCTCTGTTGAGTGAGTAGCTGTGAAAGCAGAAGAAAGCCAGTTGGTTCATCACATGGTGGCAGTCACCAACGTGTCACAGGTTCTTCCTTAGTTCATTCAGACCAAGATGAGCTCAACTTGAGAGTGAACACAACAGACCATGGAAACAAATAAAACAAGAGACATGGGAGTTGGGATGATGAAAGGCCATGCGAGGTGCCTCACCGAAGACCTAGGGAAGGATGGTGGCAGTTCTTGAACCTGGGTCTTCACCCACACAAACAGCATGTCCATCTTTTTGCATTCTAACAATAACATCAGAATATTACCTTGTAGTTTGCGAACAATTGCAACATGTATTATTGATTTCCCTCCCTCGACAATACTGAGAGGTAATTTTATCCTACCTTTACAAACTAGAGAATAGGAATCTGAGAGATTAAACTATTTGCCCCAGTACCACAAAGATCCCTGATTTCAAAGCTGAAATGCAAATGAGAAGCTATGCAAAGTGAAATACCTTGCAAATACTAAGGGACCAAGGATGTCAGGCATTGGGATTGCATTCAAATAGACGACAGGTTGATTAGAAATTCAGCGATAGCAGCAATGGGCTAGGATAAGAGGGTCCTATGATATTAGTGACCCCAGGGTAGGGGGACAGGTTGAAAAACACATTCAGAATGTATAAGAGAGTAAGAAGTATGACAAATGAGCTTCATGCTAGAGAGAAGACATAGCAGGTTAGCAGGCACTCAGGTACTAAAGTGCTTCAATTATTCAATGTCAGTGTGGATTTCCTTCTACTTCCCATGGCAGCCCAATAACAGAACCTTTTCCCATCAATCTAGCTCTCCTGAAGAATTGTCACCAGCCCATTACAGGTGGTTGGAACCGCAGGCCTATGACTACAGGGAACTCCGTGCGAATGAGCTGAAGCTGCATTCTTTTCCTGGGTTCAGCCTCATGTAGAAGCTGTTGTACTAAGAATCTCAGGGTCCTAAAGCTGCCCACTGGGTGATCTGCACAGGTGTTTACGTCCTGGGGCTAAGTTCTCAATAACACAATAGAGAGTCCCCAAGAGTGAAGTGCAGAGGTAATAGCACAAGTTCACAGTTTCTAAATAATTAGAAGCAAAGCTGCTTTTGAGATGTGTGGATGTGGGGAGGGATGAGAGGGGCTGGTGTGTGTGTGTGTGTGCAACTTTAGTGCCATCACATATTTTCAGCTCTGTGCATATCTTACTTTGAGGAAAATATAAAATTAATTATAAAAATTATAAACAAAAAGAGTAGATGACAAATGAAAAGCAAGGTGAATGAAAGCATTCATCACAGAGCGGTGCTAGTGAGCAAGTTCACGCTGGCCCAAGTGTGAATGTAGCAGTTGTGTGTAGGACAGGCAGTCAGCCCAAGTGTGAATGTAGCGGTTGTGTGTAGGACAGGCAGTCAGCCCAAGTGTGAATGCAGGGGTTGTGTGTAGGACAGGCAGTCAGCCCAAGTGTGAATGCAGGGGTTGTGTGTAGGACAGGCAGTCAGCCCAAGTGTGAATGCAGGGGTTGTGTGTAGGACAGGCAGTCTTGAAGCAGAGTGGGGTCACTGCTGGGACTGTCTTTGTTTTCTTGGGGGGGTCCTGTGAGGGGAAAGAGTACCTTATTAGAATGCACAAAACCTGTATTTTTCATTCGCTGTTCACTCAGTCACTCATCTACTCATTAGTTTACTCAGCTAGCCAATACTTAGTGACTTTCTACCATGTGTAGGCACATCAGTATGGGAAGAGGAGAGACCGAGTCCCAGCTCCCTGAAGCTGACGTTCTAATGGGAGAAACAATAAGTAACCAAATAAATAAACAAACAGCATGGTATGAGACTATGCGCCATGAAAATAAGGCACAGTAAGGAGTTCTGTCTGGAGAAGACCTGTCTACTAGGGTCAGAAAGGTGCGAGAGGCTGAATTCTGAGATGGCCCCAAAGTCTAATCCTCCTGATACACACACCCTGGAGGGTCAGTCCCCTCCCCTGGAGTGCTGGTGACACTACTGAACACGATGGGGTTTCATTACATTCGATATCTTATAATACATCACATGGCTAAGTGAGTCTTGTAGATTAAGTCAGACCCCTAATGAGCTGACTCTGAGTGATTCAAAAGAGAAATTTTCCTAGTTAAGATGTGACCTCATCAGGTGCGCTGGTTAAAAGGGTCCAAGCTTTCCCAGAAGTCAGAAGTCCTCGTCCGCTGGCCTGGAATAAAGCCAACATCAGTGTTTTCAACTATCTGTGGAGGTGGCTGAATTAGCTAGGACCCGAGCGTGACCTGTAGGTGTTGAGAGCTACCTTGGTTGACAGACAGGTAGAAGAAAAAAAAAAAAAAAAGGAGGGGTGTCTCTTCTATAACCACTAGGCCTTGCAAGAACTGGAGAAAGGACACCAGTCTCCGGAAGACATGGCAGCCAGCTGACACCTTGATGTCAGTCCTGTGAGATCCTGAGCAAAAAGCCCAGTTATTCTGTGCCTGGACTTCGGACCTGCAGAAATGCTGGGATTATTACTGGGTGGTGTTTAAGCCACAGAGTTTGTGGTGATTTCTTATGAAGAGACAGGAAACGGAAAGCAGCATTCTATTAGCAGGGACCAGTTTTGCTTTCCCCAAAGGCAAGCCAAACAACTTGTGCACACTCCTTGCCAAATCCTACCTCTCTGAGCTTCCAGAATCTCACTTTCAAGGGAACAGACAGAGAAGACAGAACCAGAGGCTCAGATGGGACGTCCTGTCTAGAATTTCACTGGAGAATGCTGGGCAGTCGGATGATGTTCCTCATGGGCCCAGCG
Organism: Craseonycteris thonglongyai; assembly: GCA_004027555.1. Classification (NCBI taxonomy): domain Eukaryota; kingdom Metazoa; phylum Chordata; class Mammalia; order Chiroptera; family Craseonycteridae; genus Craseonycteris; species Craseonycteris thonglongyai. Next base: position 35,008 of record PVKE010011830.1, on the reverse strand, counting down.
CCCTCCCCTCGCTAACAAGCCCGGGCTCCCCACTGTGCAGGGACACAGGCAGCAGACAATGTTGCATAAACACTAACTCCAGACTTGACAGGAGGTAGTGGGCTTGCTTTGTCTCCACGCTTCTTAGTGTAATGAGGTTTTATGGCTCTTTATGACAGCCCATTACCATCCAAAAGGGAGGACAGCAGAAAATGAATATTTTATTGGCTTCCATACAGTGGGCATGGCCTGAAGTAAAAATAAATGTTCTATGACATTCATCTTTATAAAATCCATCCTCTCTGGCCATAAAAGGGATCCAATTCATCTTTTCACATGTCTCTCAGCAGTAATGCTAGCAAATAATTGTGGTCAGATTCCTAGATGGTCCTTGTTCTGAAAAACATTTTGGTCGGGTAGTAACAATTTCCTCCTTTACAAAGAAACATCATGGACATGGGGGGTGGGGATCTATTTCATTTCAATAACGGTGACAGATTTTTCTCTGTTACATGAGCACTGATTTTTTTTTTTTTTTTAATTGGGGGATCTAGGATTTTCTGCAGAATAATGACCTTGAGAGCCTGGTTATCTCAGAGAAAAATATAAAACAACCAGTTAAACCTCTCAAACATTAAAAATTTATTTTCCTGCAAATTAGTTGCAAATAACATCAAGAGGGTGCAAATCACACTGTGGGGATACCACTGACTAAACGGCAATGGTTATGAGAGGATTATTCAGGAAGATGATCATACAAAGAAAAACAAGAACAGTCAAAGCAAGGGAGAAAAAGTAATATCTAAAAAGCATTTATGTTGCAGCATGGGCTGACGTTTCAACTGGGACAGATTTTGATTTGTGATCTTATATCTGATCTACTTATTGAACTGTCCTGTACATTGTATTAGGTTTTACTTGTTGATTGTGTATTTTTCTAGATGAAAAACATTAACTATTTTTATTCATTTCTCAACATCCTTTAAAATGATCTACCACTCCTCCTTTGTGAAAAAATTCTCATTTCTCATCTTCTCTCCCTCCATACTCTCATTTCTTTCCACCTGCACCTTTGGCTACTCATTCTTATTTTCTCCTTCCAGCATTCTCTCCTCTAATAAACCTTCAATTTTGAAGTGCTCGGGAGTTGTCTTTGAACATATTCGATTCTTGCTCTACATGCTTTCTGTTTCTATCCATTCCCTTCACTAGAACCACCATTTATATTAGGAGTGGATTTGCAATATAGCTGCTGTATCTCCAGATGTATCCCAGTGCCTCGAGTAGAAAGGAAGGGGAGGCAGGTGGGTATAAGAGTGATGCCTGTGTCATGAACTCGAAGACCTTCCCTGTAGCTCCTAGAAGAGATCCTTCTATGCCTCATCGGAGCACCTATAGTCATGTGGTTAACCCCAAATGATAAGTCTGAGGTGTGCGTTCTTAGTTGGGTATATTATCTCTTTGCAAGAATTTTAGAGTCCTGTTAGCAAGTGGAGACAAATGAATAAATAGTAGGTAGAAAATGACTCCCAAACCTGTATTTTTAGTCATGATCTGATTTTGGAAATCCAAACCAGTTCCTCACATGTGTCTTTAACATGTTCAATTAGATACCTTTGAAGATCTCAAAATGGACTAGTCCAAAGTTTTTTTTCCCACTCAACTTTTTCTGCCTTCCCTTTTTTCCAATGTCAGGAAATGATTATGTCAATCATCTGGTTAGCTAAAGCCAAAACTCCAGCATCACGTTCATTTTCCTCACCAATTTCCTCCATACAAAACGTACCAAGTCCTGCCTTACCTCGCATCCGTCTACTTCTCTCTAACCCCAGTCCTGTCACCCTAGTGCAGGCTACCTTCCATTTTGCCGAAAATATTGTGCTAGTATCCTAGCTAATCTCTTTTCATCCATTTTTGCCTATCTTCAATACATTCTTGGTATTTTTACTTTGAATAATTTTTAAAAGTGGGAATTTGATCTTAACCCTCTCCTGGTTAAAATCAACAAATAATATCCAAAATTCTTTTTTTTTTTTCTTAAGATATATTTTATTGTTTGAGAGAAGTTGAGAGAGAGAAGGGGGAGGGCCCAGAACAGTCTCCATAGTTGTGCATCATTAGTTATGACATAGTTTCATTCCACACAGGTGGATGTGGGGCCTCATGGGGCAGGAACTGAACTGGGGGCCTCCCGCATGGGAGGCGAGAACTTTTACCACCACCCTGGTGGTTACCAATTATGCTGCAGTTCAGCATGTGGGTTTGCACAGGTCGGGGTCAGCTGGACCTCATGACTGTGAGGCAAGTGCTCAACCATTGAGCTATCCCGGCTTCCCTTCCAAAATTCTTAACATAGCCTCAAACTCTGATCCAATCTGGTCCTTATTTTCTTCTCTAGACACATGTTATCCCATGGCTTATGTTCTCCACTTGAACCATCTGGGACTTCCCTCAAAGTTTTGAACATGGTATGCAGTGTTTTACTAGTAAACTAGTTATGAAAAATAAGCACATACATTTAATAACTAATAACCATAAATGTTGCTATTGATAACTTACTATTAAGGTATTCACATTAACTCATTTGTGACTATCCTCTTATGGGTGACCTTCAGTTCAAAGTTAAAGCAAGACTCAACATATTGTCATCTTAATCATTCTTCCACAACCACACAATATATACAGACATGTACTCACATTTCTGAACACATTAGTGAGTGATATATATATTCTTAAAATTTTTTTTTTAATTATTAAATTTATTGGGGTGACATTAGTTGGTAAAAACTACGTAGGTTCCAGGTGTACAACTCTACATCACATCATCCATGCATTGCACTATGTGCTACCACCCAGAGTCAGCTTTTATTCCATCACCATATAATCGATGCCCCCTCCCTACTCCCTCACCCCCTCTACTCTCCCACCCACCTCCCCCTTTACCCTCAGGTCACCACTAAACTATTGACTGTGTCCACAAGTTTTCGTTTCTTTGCAACCCTCTGAAAAAAGAATAAGGCTGGAGACATCACACTCCCCAACTTCAGTCTATACCACAAAGTGTCTATAATCAAAACCACTTGGTATTGGCAGAAAAACAGACATACAGACCAATGGAACAGAACGGAAAAGCCAGGAGTAAAGCCACAAATATATGGACAGGTCATTTTTGATAAAGGAGCAAAAAATATTCAGTGGAGAAAAGAAAACCTCTTTAGTCAATGGTGCTGGGAAGATCAGTGAGCGATATATACTTTGATGACTGTTTTGTGATGAGGAGTCTGAGAGCACTTATACTGAGTGACAGCAGGAAGCTGCTTAAGAAATAGCCCTGGGTAGACCCTCAGGTGCTGTGTCGTCTGCTACTCAGGAGTCTTCTCTCTCCCTAGGAGACCATGCAGAACTCAGCCAGCTTTTCTTCCCTCTCCTTCCTTTACTATGGTGCCAGTCTTGCCCCACATGAGGTTTATCAACACCTCGAGAAAGCTTTCTCTAGCTTGTGTCTTCGTGGTCACAATCTGGCTCTCTGAGGGAACTGGCATTGCTCAAATACCATCCAAGTCAAGCTCGTTCAAGCTGAGGCCTGGGGGCTGCAGATGGCCCAGGACAGCTTTGAATGTGGACCAACACAAATTTGTAAACTTTCTTAAAACATTATGACATATTGTTTTAGTTGCATAGTACTGATTAACATTTAACATATCTGATATTTGATTGCTTTTTGCCTGTATTTCTCCCCAACCCCCCCAAGAATATAAGCAATTTTCATTTTTAGTAAGACAATATTCCCAGCACCTAGAATGGGATCAGGAATATAGTTGGTGCTTAATAAATGCTTATAAGAGTGAATTAATTGTAATGAAAGCAATGTGACTGTCCTCGGCACCTCAGAACCTTCTAGTCTTCCATCTGTGTCTTCTCATAGATCTTAAACAGTGTTGGCTCAAGGGGTACTTACAGGTTAAAAGCTTTTGGTTGTGTCCAAGACTAGGCTTGTCATTTCTTTTTTTTAATCTTCAAAGCCACCTCACCAATTAAATTAAGCTTTCGCTAAATGAAATAACCAGGTATCAGCTAATTTCTAGTATTAAGACCTTCTATGAAAACCACCTGAGGACCTAAAGTCTATGCACACTAGAGATCTTCCAGGATTATCCAGGATTTGTCCTCTTCCTCTGATATGGGAGGTCAGAGACTGGGAAGGTAGTTCTGAGACGCTTGCTCAGTGTCACAATTGCACTTCTAGTTTGATAAACTTTGCACAATCTTGTTTGCTAGGTTGTTAAAAAATAAACAAACCTAGAGACCCGAGCAATTTTTCTGTAGGATGATATTTTATGTCCGTGGCTACTTGTGACTTCAGGATCTACTGACATTCAGCATTGAGGTTCAAATGATCATTTTATTTGGAATTCAGAAAATACTCATACAGCTGATGTGCCAAGATAATTGATGAGAATGAAATTACAAAAAAAAAAATAAAATTCCCGGAACAGTTGGAAGAAATCTTTTTCTTTTTTCCAATTTCCAGAATGAAAGACGGAGAGAAAAACAATGACCTCTGGAAGAAAATATTTTTCTCGTTCAGATTTTATTTTCAACTTCCGAGGTAGAACTGAACCCAGACAATAAAGCAAGTTTGACATGTATACTGCTGGTCTGTTTATGAATTCCAGTTTTATCACAACCAAAATAGATAAATAATAGAAGCCCATAATGCCTGTCTCTGAAATAGTAGTTAAACTGAAACTCAGCATGCGGAGAAACAAGAGATGAATGGTCATTCATAAACATGTTTTCATAACATAATCTGCTCATATAAACAACTGGCAGTACATCCTTTTGGGATTCTTGTTAGCCAGGATTGTCAAAGCTACAATGAATGGTTCAAGTTTCAGAATTTATTTCTCAATTCTGTGCTGTTTGCAGGAAACATCTGTTTACTGTATGTAAATGAATAAGACATTCTGTTCTTTTAGGGACCCAACAAAGGCCCTTAAAGGAGGCCAATTTGGCAAATAAGGAAACCTAACCTCTTCAAAAGACTGACTACACATGGTGTCTAGCAAGAGATATCTCATAGATAGTGGTTCTTTTTCCTCTTGAAAATTTCTATATTTGGATCGAGGGAGGAATGGGCATTTCCCTTTGACTAAAATCCTGTCCAGAGCTTTTTGCTCTTTTCTTGCTTTTTTGCTTCTCGTCTGGTCATCAGACAGACTGAAGTTAGAAAACAGATCTGCCTCCTGGACGAAGTGTGCAGCAGGCTGAGGAGCGACGAGGCAGTAAATCTTAGTTGGGTTAATATTTCCACATGTCTGGCAAAAGCCCTTGGAAGGCCAGGAGTCCAGACAGTCTAGAGCAGGTGCCTCTGCATGTGCCTTCCTCTTAGATTCCATTTGGCTTCTTTGTACCAAATTCATGTGCTCATCTTGTACACACTAATTTTTCATGAGCTGAGCTTGGCTTGAGGGCAGGGAGTCGTCCTTATGTGCTGTTGGCTGGAAGCTGCCGTGAATATGGGAGTCAGTCAGCTACAACTCGTGCAGACAAGTAGAAAACTCTCCCTTGACAAAGAGCTTACAAATGTGGTTTTGTAACTCAAAGAACACTGGCGGCTTTCTTAAAATCTCACTCTTAGAATTAACATCATAAAGATGCCTGAGAATTTTGGCCTTTATTCATGACACTGAAATATTTCTTTTTATTTAAGATTTATTTTATTGTTTTGGGAGAAGGTGAAAGAGAAAGAGAGAGAGAGGAGAGAGAGAGAGAGAGAGAGAGAGAGAGAGAGAGAGAGAGAGAGAGAGAGAGATGGGGGGAGGGCCCAGAGCAGTCTCCATAGTTGTACATCATTAGTTGTGACATGGTTTCATTCCACACAGGTGATTGTGGGGTCACGCAGGGCGGGAACTGAACTGGGGCCTCCTGCATGGGAGGTGAGTACCTTTGTTGCCATCCCAGTGGCTACCAGTTGTGTCGCAGTTCAGCACATGTGTTTGCACAAGTCAGGGCTGGGATTCGATCCCTGGAGATCACGGTCACGAGGCAAGCACTTGACCAGGTGAGCTATCCTGGCATCTCCTTAAATATTTCAATTATTCTTTAATATTTAATTTATGGATATGACTGTGTTCTAAGACTATAGTCACTGTCTTATATAATAAATATAATGCACTGGAATAAGATAATGTTAATATTTTCATCAACAAATATTGTGAGTATCTAATAGAGTCTCCCACATTTTTTTTTTTAAATTTAACAGGGCATATTAAGTCACCATGTCTTCAAATAAATTTTACTCATAGTTTTTTTTAAACTGGAGGTAATATATGTTATGGGGTGTCCTGACAATTTAATGAAGATTTCTGATAAATGTCTCTTGTTCTTTTCCCCCTACCCTTCCTAGGTCCTGACCCTCAACAACAATTTGACTGACAGCTGACTATATGAAGAGCCCTGCTTTTGAACTTCTAGACCCATTTTCTTTGTAATTTAGACAAGTGTTCACATAGGAGTAATAAAAACTTGCTTCAAATTATATTTTCTTTTCAATATTAATAAAATTGAAGGCACTCTCCATTTTTGTGGCCATATACCAGCACCCTTAAGCTAAAGCTTGGTCTTGCTTATTTAAAGACGTTAGTTTCTCTTTCTGAATTTTCTCTCTGAAGTAACTGTGTGAATGATCTTAAAACAATATGGGTATCAATGACTAAACCAGCCAAGGAAAAGCACGTGTATGAAATAAGCAGTGCACGTGTCTCCCCCACCATAGGGAAAAAGTAGGTAGAGTTTGGCAAGAGAGGGAGAAGGGGAAATAGTTGATGCACACCTGTCTATTAATGTGTGTGTGTGTGTGTGTTTAGGTTTTTTGCTTCAAATTTCTGCTCTGACCAGTGGCTACCTAAAATTATTTTTTTAAATCATGATCTTTCTTTGACTTCCAGGAAATAGCTGCCAATTCTACTCTCACAGAACTCTCTGGAGTTAAAGGTGGTACCATCTTTGCATCAACTGTCATAGCTTCGTCAACAGGTGTCACTTGGTTCTCTGAGCCTAGCCCTGGGTCTTTATCCTTGTCTTCCTATCCAGAATTCACGTTGCTGTCCACCTCAGTTAGTTTTGACTGATGCCTTGAATGCAGATCCATCCATACATCTTTACAGAGAGTGAACTTCTCCTTGTGTCCACCTTTTATTGAGAATTTTGCAGGTTGATTTTGATGTCATTCAGAACCTAACTCTTTCCTGGTGCTACCTGGCTTTTATAAATGATGAAATGGTGATGCCAATCTGTTTATAAAATACTCTTTCTAGCTTTGTGCAGTGACAGTATCGTAGCCAAAGAGGTTTATACAAGGTGCTGTCATTGCTAATTAAAATACTCTTTCTACCTCTTCATTTTGCGCTTTGCAAGAGTGTGGAACTCTCAGAACCCACTGAAATTTGAATTTTATGCACACACCCCTCTTTAAGTTAATTGATCTAGTAGCTAAATTCTTTGCTTTAGCACCTTGTTTATATGCATTTCCATAAGTCTAAGCTTTCTTAGACTTTGTAACCTTGTAACCGAGCTTTCTGAATTTGTAACCTTGCACAGATAGCAAATCATGTTCTGTTCAGTAGAAAAAGATTAAAGCAATATTAGTAGTGAAATTATGCACAGGAGTAATGGTGGAAATGATTAGTGCAATACCTTCAACCACATTGGGGTGAGTCTTAAATGCCAGGCTCAGAAGTCTAAATTTTTTCTTAGAAAAAAAGGAGGCTGATAGAATGAAACCAAAGTTTCAGGAAGATTCAGTTATCTGCCTGACACAAACAGAGAAACAGCACAGAGGTAAGATCAGGATAAATACCAGGTGATTTACTCCATAATGCAATTTTGGGGAAGTCATTTGTGTTGTTTCCATTTCTTATTCTCTAAAATTAAAAGTCTGAATCAGACTTATTTCCAAAGTTCTTTTTAGAACCCAGTGACTGTATTATATTGTATCCTTGGTAAGGTCACAAGGTAGGCAAACAAGCTCATGATTTCAACTGGAGAGAAATAAGTAAGTAGACACTGTATTTGGAAGGAAGAGGAGAAGGCATCTTAAGAAGTAGAGAAAAACACAAAATCCATTATGTCAAAGTACTTTGTTGATGGATTTACCTGATGCAATAATTTCTGTATCCAAAATAATCACCTCTAAGTAGCTTTAACTTCAGGGAAGTTTTGTAAGCAAAAACCAATGCATTACTGTAGAAACAGTGACTACTCATAATAACTATTTCTTGAATGAGTCACTATAATTACAGGTCCCAAGGGCATTCTGGCTGAATTTGAGCAGCATGAATAAGTTTTCTTACTAATCAAAGATGCATTTTGGTGATTGCTGAAACCTATGTAACTTTTATAATTATTATTATTGTGTTTAGTACTATAAGCAGACATTTTCACAACAAATACTTACGTAGGTATTTGCTGTCAAGGGTGACATTTGATCAACCCCATTACTGTATTCCCAAGGCAAACAGGAACAAATTATGTGTTACTTAAAAAGTAAGGTTTTACTCATGGACACAGTCAATCATTTAGTGGCTACCTGAGGGTAAAGGGGGAGGAGGTAGTGGGGGAAAAGCTGGCAGGGGGAGAGGGAGGGACATTAAATATATGGTGATGGAAAGAGAACTGACTCTGGGTGGTAAGCACATAATGCAATGCATAGACAATGTAATGTAGAATTGTACACCTGGAACCTATATAATTTTTACCAACCAATGTCACTCCAATAAATTTAACAACAACAACAAAAAGTAATCTTTTCAAACATTTTTATAATGTGTATATTATTTGAATATGTGATTATGGGTGAGTTGCTTAAGTTATTTAGTTCCTCATTCAACACAAGACATTTTAGACTAAAACATTTTTTATAGTAGTAGTATAAAGTCTAAGTTAAGATACTTGTTTCCATAGTCGTAGTTATTATGGTCCTCAGTCATTTCTGGGGTAGAACTATTGCCAGCTACTCAAGAGCAGAAAGGGCTTCCAGGCAACTCACAAAGCATCAGGTTATGAACACGGGTGACCAGAGGTTAAGTGTGAATACGCATCTGAATCATTCTGGGCACTATGGAAACGTCAGAAAAGGAAGGGGGAGGGAAACAAAGCTTGCTGTTCACGGAATGCAGAGTTAACCTGAGTCATCAGATATGCAAAATTATAAGCAAAGTATTGGTCTCTCATTGACACCTGGTCAAAGCAGTGTGTAAACACACACACCCCCACATACCTGGAAGTCATGAAAAAATCATCTAGAACAGCTCAAGATGAAAGAAACTTGGTAGTTTTTTTTCAGATTCAACAATACTAACCATTTCTTCACGTGACCAATAAACTGAAATTAAAAAGCATGTTTTCTAAATTTTCTGTAACTAATGACAACTTTTGATCAATTCTACTAAATGAATTTCCTGGAGCTTCCATAACAGAAACGTACTGTCTTATAGTTCTGGAGAAGTTTCACAATGTCTGTGCAGGGCCTTGCTCCCTGTGAAACCTCAAGGTCAAGATCCTTCCTTGCCTCCTCTAGCAACTGGCACCCCCAAACGTTCTTTACCTTATGACACTGCCACTCTGATCTCTGCCTGTGTCCCCACTTGGGAAGCTGTGATATTGCATTAGGGCTCAACTTCATCTGGGTATGACCGCATCTTAATTAATTAAATATGCAACAACCCTATTTCCAAGTAAGGTCATATCCTGAGATAATGGGATACGGGATCTCAACCTCCCTTCTGGGGGGACACAATTCAGCTCCTAAAACTAAAGAAAAAGCTAAGTTATCTCTTAATTCTCTCTGTAGAGAAAAATGTCACTAAATTGTCAAATGGGGAGGTGATCAAGAGTGTTCCATTGAAAATATTGTACACTCTACTCCCCCCCGCCAAAAGTAATAAAAAATACACAAGGCTATTGCTTCATTTTCTTTATTTTATTTTATTTTAAAAAATATATTATTTATTTATTTATTTATTTTGACAGAGGAGAGAGAGAGAGAGATACAGAGACAGAGAGAGAACTGAACTGGGGGAGCTCCCAATTAAGCATATGGTTCCACAAGGGCCGGGGCCGGGATTCGATCCTTGGTCCCCGGCGCTGCAAAGTGAGCGCCCAACCCACTGAGTCATCCTGGCTTCCCCTCTTCATTTTCTTTAGAAAATGATTACTGTACACCAAAGGCAAACAGGAACAAACTACTTATTACTACACTGAAGAAAGTGATGCTTTAAAAATGTAATGCTTGTGTTATTCAAAGCCTTTTTTGTAGTTGAAATTTGTTATGATTTCTTGTACTAACAAAATCACTTTTATAACTAATTTGCATTCATAAATACATATCCTTCTTTCCTTTACAAATCCCCCGAAACACCAAAACATTATGTAAGATGCAGTTCAAACACAACTTGTACGGGTGCATGTGTAGCAGTCAAGAAATTGATTCCCGTTTGCCTTGGGTGTGCCTCCTTTTATTATACTTCCTTTGCGCTAATGCACGGCCGGCCCCTTCCCATGGCCCCCACCACCCATAGCAGGTTTCCATTCCACTCACTGTGAAACGCCAAGGTCCTTCCCCAGGCTTACAAAGCTACCTAATGTCCCTCTGCCTTTGCCTCTACCGCCTGGCTGCTCCCACACCTTTCCTCACCTTGCTCTCTCTGCTCCCACACCCTTACGGTTCAGACAGGCTGCCATCCTGCCTGCAGGCCTCCATCCTTGCCACACTCGGTTTCTAGACTGCTCTCTTCTGTTATCCGAGTGACTGCCATTTCTCTTCCTTTCGATTGGAGCCCAAGTCTACTGATCCAAGGGTGACATTGGAGCAACCCCATGACGGGCCTCCACACTCACCCTCTTTGGCCCCTACAAAGCTCATTTTCAGCCACAGACATACCATGCGTTACAAGGTCTTATCACTGTCCATATGCCCTGTGTTGACTTGTGTCGCTGGAGGTTGTCTCTCACTCCCGCTGCAAAGTAAGTGGTACAAACAGACCTTTTTTTTTTTTTAGATTTATTTTATTGTTTGAGAGAAGGTGAGGGAGAGACAGAGAGAGAGAAGAGGGAAGGGGCCAGAGCAGTCTCCACAGTTGTACATTATTAGTTGTGACGTAGTTTCATTCCACACAGGTGGATGGGGGGCCACACGAGGCAGGAACCAAGCTGGGGGCCTATCGCCCGGGAGGGGAGAACCTTGGCTGCCATCCCATTGCACTGCAGTTCAGCATATGGGTTTGCACAGGCTGAGGCCGGGATTCGATCCCAGACCTCGCAATTGCAAGGCAAGTGCTCCACCTGAGTTACTCCGGCATTCCAAAGCAGGTCCAGTGTCCAGAACAGTGTCAGATGCATATAAATAATGGCTGATGACTGAAGACTAGCTTGTGTTGTTGTAGTTGCTAAGATTACCCCAGAAATAGGAGCCTTATTTTACTTGGGTGTTAACGTTGGAAATAAGTTACATTGAATTGAGATGTGATCTATATGATGTAACCTCATTCTTCCAGTCAGACTACACGTGATGTTGAATGCCATTGGGCTATTCTTATTTGTTACTGTTTTCCTTTTTAGTAGTTTTCGTAATATGCTTAGTAGTATTATTGTTATTATTAGTGTGTGAGTGCGTTTGTGATGTCTGAAGAGAGTCTGAAGCAGGAGAGGGTCCTGGTCTTTTTCTGGGAGGCAGGAATAATTCCTGGAATGAATAATTGTCACTGCTTGACCCCAGCCTCACACAGAAAGCAGGATTATAGCTTCTCCAGGCTGCCCACACTCCCCAGGGGACTTCAGCCAGGATTTGTGGCTGGGCTGCCTGCGCAGACACAGTTGTCTGAAACAGCTGGGCGCCTCTAGGTGTGGCCCCCTGCCATTGTCCTATTGGCTGGAATCAGCATTAATTGCTTGGAAAATGAGAGTTCGATATAAAAAGAAACCTGCCCAGTTTCTAATGCTTATTTTGGTACCAATTCAGGCTGCTTCCATCCACAGCTTCCAGAGAATAGCTAGGCTTCCATGCACGATCAGGTTTCACCATCATTCATAATGCCAGGAAAGAGACACCGTGTCTATTTTTACAAACACTTTTCATTCTGGTGGAAAGTCGCCCATCTTCCAAGTACTGTGATGTAAAGCTGAAATAAATGGTGTTGTACGATGGATACCCAGGCTCCTGTAATTATCTTAACTTTGCTCATCTACTAAGCTACTACAGTTTTGTATCAGAAGCACGAATCTTTAATGCTTATGAAATAAAATAATTTTTTTTTTTAACTGGGCTCCAGTTCCTTAATTTTCACTTCTTGTGCTGACCAATTTAGTTTGTATCCGGTTGTCGGTAGTCTGTATACTTATTTGTGATCCTTTCGACTCCAATCCCAAATTTTAATTAGCTATCGAGGATGTCGTTGTTGAGTGAGTGAGGTTGAGATAGGAGCTTGAAAGATTGGGAGGGCACTATAACTGATGGTGGTCTGTGTGTGCTGGAGGCAGGCAAGAGCCAGATGTTAGCCACACACAGTCATCAGAGAGAACTTCATGGTGTGACTACAGATAGGGTATTCTGTTTTGACTTACGTTAATTTGCATTAGATTCCAAAATATTCAAAAGAAATGTGCTTATCCCTGTCAAGTATTATCAGTCCTATAGCAGCCTTCTTCTTTTTTTTTTTTTTAAGGTTTTGAGGAGTTGCTAAGAAGTATTTAAAAAAAAATATTGACGTATTTCATGTGGAACCAATGTATTCCAGGCTGAGCTGACCCATTAAGAAACAAGGGCCATAGCATATCACCACGGTAACATTTCTGATTTTGGAACAGGAAATTATTAGTAAGTTTGTGAAGATCCAAATCCTGTGCAGCCTGCAATTCTTTTATCATTTATTTTATTTTATTTTATTTTTTGTAAGAAAAATAAAAAGAATAGAAACAATGATTATAAGAGCCAAATGCTGTAAACACCTAGAAATTAGGGAATTTACCTATTCTCTGTTAGGAAAAATAGTGCAACAATGTTAGAAAGAGCAAAACAGTATCTAGTAATAGCATCAATAACCATCAGTGTAAAAACTAAAGACAAGAAAGAGCTAACAATTCAGAGGCAAAAGATCTGTGACAGCTATGTATCTCTTTATAGTGAGGAATGTGAGCAAGGGCTGCTGGGGAAGGGGTGAGTGAGGAGATGCCCTGACAGCCCTGCCTTCTTGGGCAAATCAGTTTCAAGAAAGAACTCATGAAGAACAGTCAAAGCTTTGGACATTGACTCCATAAGTCAATCTGCGTCTGTACCAACCTTGGAAAGTTTTTTGTGTAAACTCAGGACACATACCTATGAACGAACCCCAACTTAAGAAGCCTTATGTCACCTGTTTGGTAAAAGCCCAGACATACTCTAGGTCTGCCGTGTTAAATAATGTACTTCGTTCCTCTGACATCAGTGAAAAGGAAGGGGTCACAGCCACCCTTAGGGTCGTTGGGAACCTTAAATGAAATAACCCATGTAATATGTTATGGCAGCTGAGTGCTCAATGAATGGTCATTGGCACAAAACAACAATAAAAATACAGAGAGAGACAGATGGACACACACACATGCACACACATATTTATGTGTATATATATATTTGTATATATATATATATAAATTCTTCATATGCCTCATATCCTCAAAAGCACATTATCAATCAGGTGGTCCTAACATACAGTTTTATATTCACTCATGTTTTCTAACCAAATGTTCCCAGAAGACAGACAGTAGGTTTGCAAAGACACACTCCTATTCTTTACAGCCATGCCTACTTTGTACAGCAAATCCTAGCAGTGACCTATAAGCCTGAGATATTTTCACAGAATTAGCATCAGTTTTACCTACAGACCATTCCCAGGAAAATGCTCAAATCAGCCTATCTTTAGTACTGACACAGGCACATTCTTTGTAATTTAGTACACAATGTATAATACCAGCTACATTTTACTGGAAAGGGTTCTCATTCCAAATATTTCAGATAGCCAGCAATGATACTAATAACATAAACTTTAGAAAAAATCCATTCATAGGCTAAAGCCAATTTTGTCAATATTGCTGCCTTACCCAATGGCCTAATTTGAAGTGTGAAAAAGATTCTCTATAGCATTGAATGAAAGTAGACTATGCTAGTGAAACACAGTACTGGAAGAAAAAGTCATTCTTGTCATTTTCTTTGTATAACTGCTCTTTCCAAGTTGTGTGTCTGGCTTGGACACAAGACTAAGTCATCGTTGGAATATTGTTCCCATCTGCTGCCCAAAGTCACCTGGAGAATAACACTATCACTGTCATCATCAAGCTGAAGCCAATCCCAGAGTCTCTGCTCCCACACGTTGCCCCAGCATTAAATAACATCTTAGCTTTCAGAGGGGATAGGATCTCAAGGCCATATGCTTTCAAGGAAGTAAAAAAATTGTGACCCCTTGGGGAAGCTGGGATGGCTCAGCGGGTTAAGCACTCGCTTTGCAGCCCCGGAGACCAGGTATCGAATCCCGGCTCCGGCCCACGCAGACCCATATGCTGAGCTGGGGTGTGCCCCCAGTTCGGTTCTTGCCAGGGCCCGTATGGGAGGCTCCCGGCCCAGTTCCTGCCCTGCGCAGCCCCGCACCCACCTGTGGAGTGAAACTATATGGAAAACTAATGCTGTCAACTATGGAGACTGCTCTGGGCCCTCCCCCTTCTTTTTCTCTCTGTCTCTCTGTCTGTCAAAAACCAATAAAAATAAATCTTTAAAAAATTGTGACCCCATCTTAAAATCTAATCAACTTAGGTTGTAAGAGAAATGATGCCGAGTGTCATGTGCTATCCTAAGTGGGATCTTGAAAAATAAGTGGATTAAAAAAAAAAAAAGGAAATCTGAAAAGTATGGCTGTCAGATAATAAGTATATATCTAGATTGGTTCATTAACTGTAAATAATGTACCATACTTGCATAAGTTGTTCATTATAGGGGAAATTGTGCATGGAGTATATGGGAACTCTGTACCCTATGCACATTTTTTCCTTCTGTAAACCTAAAATGCTCCTAAAATAAAAACTTTATTTAGAAAATACAGTGGCTTAAAGTCATTACTCAGTTCTGTATTCTGAAGAGGAATTATAAAACTGACCTTTTAGTCTCATTGGTTAGAGTCCTTTTCATGTTACAAATGATTAAAACATCAAGTGTGCAAATTCCTTGCTTAAAAGTCTGTAATCTTGATCCCTGCTGAAATTATGTCTGTTGAACATACAAAAAGGACCAGATACAGGCTGACTACGCCCAGGACTGGGTCCGTTCCCCTGCTCAGGATCAGCTACAGGGTGAGGACACCCAGGACTGCGTCTGTTCCCAGGCCCCTGGCATCTGGGGAAAGCCTCTCATTAAAGATTCTCATACCCTCCCGGTTACCAGACCCCCTGCTATCATGACCCCCTGCTCAGCATGCCTCAGCTGGTTGTCACAGCATGAGGATTCCCCAGGGGGGGTGGGAAAGCCCTCATGGAGGATACACCCTCAGGTGCAGGATCACCTACAAGGCCAAGAGTACCGGTAGTTCCCCGGGCTCCATACCACTTTGCCTGCTCTTCTGTCTGCCCCATTACCAGGAGATCCTCAAAGGCTATACTGTTAGAAGTTTGCTTAGTGTGACAGTAACAATTCTTCCAGGCCAGCCCTCTTGCCCCACAGCAGAGGAAGCAGAGATAAGAGTGAGGAAGTGACCTTCCCATGTCACAGGTCAGCCAGTCACAGAGCTGGAAGCAGAATGCAGGGGTCCAGCCAACTGCAACATGGGAGAAATAACACCCAGAAACTCATGACTTAAAATAGAAATGCAAAATTGACAGTTATGGAAAAGCACAGGATTGTTGACTATTTTTCCTTCTTTTATTATTCCAGATAGACTAATGAATGACTCGCAAGAGGTTTTAATATGGCAAACCCTTGAAGTAGCAATTAGAATTTCCTTAAGATTGCGATTAGTTCTGAGAAAAGTACTATCTAGTCTTTCTGTTAATGCTAGGTTTTCCATTTGTTCAGCTTCCTGAAATCATACACTTCTGAAATGGAGCCTTATACCTCTGAATGATCCAGAAGTCAGATAGGAAGTTATAACTGATATTAGAACAGGTTTTGAACTAAGTGATAATAATATTTGGTATATCAAAATGTATGGGATGCAGCTAAAGCAGGGCGAAGAGTAAAATTTATAGCTTTCTATTCTGTTGTTGCTCATGTTTGGTTGATTAATGTATCTATATATCAGTCTTTTTTCATTTCTAACCTTCATTTCTTGAATTAAATTCCCAAGGAGGATAGTACACTCAAATAATAATGATGGGCAAAGAGCTTAAAGGTTGGTTGAACAATAAAATACAGGTTAAAATAAATACTATTTTTCTTATAGTGTGCTATTTCTTATACTTTTTATAGATAGACATAAAGAAATAATTAAGACAAAATTACCATTGTCTAAAAAGCACAGAATACATCTGTGATTACTTTAAATAATAGAACAGATAATTTATTGTTTCATACTCTTATGAAAGAGTCTTATTGAGATTTTGGCATGTTTCCTGAGGTTTACTACATTTAGCTTTCCACTGTTGCCCTAAAAATGCCAATTAAATTATCCTAGGTATTATGTCTATCATTTGAGTATTGTCCTCAATAGCTTACACTAATAATGTTGACACATAAGTATTTGATTAAAACCCAATAGGAATATTCAAGTCACAGACTATTTCCAACAAATACACAACCTAAAAACATTCAATGTTATCCACATTGTAAACATTTATTCTAGGAAATTGGAAAATGTACACAAATAAAAACAGGCATCTATAATCCCATCACACAAAGGTCATAACCTACCATGGTTTGTGATAGAGTGTCTGGATATTATATCATTTTATATTAACTTTTATCAAAGTGCCAGGTTAATTACTCAGTATAAATACTTTAAAATGGAACTTAAGTTAGAATGTGATTTAAAAAAATACATAGGTACGAGCTGTTATTGTGTTGCTGAACACTAAGCCCAGCTGTTACCAGTTAAGTTTTCATTAAGCTTTTCTACTTTAAGCAAAATTTTACAGAGTTCTTGGCTACAAACAATTAACACAAGGGTAATACAGTAGTCCCCTTTTATCCAATGGAATATGTACCAAGACCCCACCGGATGCCTAAAATTGTGGACAGCACTGCCCTGTATATAGACTATGTTTTTTCCTATACATATTTATGATAAAGTGTAATTTGTAAATTAGGCACAGTAAGAGATAAACAAAAGTAACTAACAATAAAGCAGAACAATTATAATAATATACCATAATAAAAGCTATGTGAATGTGGTCTCTCTCTCTGATAACTGATGTGATAACCGAGATGGCTATTAAATGACTAAAGTGGGGATAGCGGACACAGCGTGGATATGCTAGACAGAGGGATGATTCATGTCTCAGGTGAGTTCAAGCAGGACAGCATGAGATTTCATTATGCTACTCAGAATGGCAAGCAGTTTACAAATTATGGATTATTTCTGGGATTTTCCAAAAAGGTAATAGTTTTGGACCATGCAGGCAACTGAAACTGTGGAAAGCAAAACCACAGATAAGGGAGCACTGCTGTGTACGGGAAGCTGACAGGAAACACTGAGACCGAGAACCAGACTTGGAAAATGATAGGAACCAAAGAAGCTAGTTGCGGGAATAGCTGCAAGGCCAGGCCATCGCACTGGGATGAGGCTCCGGCTATCTCCAATGCATACGCCCCACCCTCATGGCCACCCCATCTGAGTCACCAACACCACTGCTTCTGCTGTCACTGGACATCAGATATTGCCCGATCAGACTATTAAAAGACTCCATCAAATTCAAAGAGGAAGCAAAAGAACTACTTCAGGGTGTGAAGCGTCTACTGGAAAGGCCTCAATGTCATTAGAACTAGACAGAAAATTATTTAATATATAGGAGCCAGAGAAATGCAACATCATTTAATGAATTTAGCTAGTCTTAGTGGAGCTTTCAGACCTTCACTGGTAGATAGAAAATGAGATAATTCTAGTATTAAATGTGGGGATAAGGACTGTGTGGACGAGGTGAGTGAAGGGACTCAGCAGATATTATGGGAAAAAAATTTTCCAGTGCATATAAAGCCCCAGACTTCAAACCTGCTGAGATCTGTGGTTCATAAAACGCCGCAGTGAGCAGCATCAGCACCTCTCTAGGGCATAAGTAGCTCTTCAGTCTGGGAAAAACTGATCTACGGAAACATGGAGGGGAAGCAAATTGACAATATGAGCCTTTTTGTGTTAAGAAGGATTCTGTGTTGATTAGCATGTTAGATACTTGCAACATCTGTGCTATGATAGAGTGATTCAAATTAAAACATGTTTTATTGGGTAATGTACTTGGTTGAAATTTTAACTGAAAATGTAGTATCATATTGGGACATACATGTTAACTTAGATTCACCATCTTGAGAAAGAGAATTGGTCCAATCCTGACCTAAGGCAGAGCTCTGGTATGATGTAGCATGTTACAGGAGCCTCTTCCGCAACATAATTTGTAACATACATGAGAAAACGCTTGAATGATTTTCTGATAGGCATTAATTAGCTGAAGTACCTCTTCTAAGAACACTGTAACTAACTTTCTACCTTCTGAAATGCCTCAGGACCTTTAATCACTATTTATCCACTATTGTAATGTCTCCTCCACAAGAATTTAAAAAATCCAGTCTAAAATGATTCTCTGACCACTATTTCTTCTATAAAATGCTTTTCCTAAAGTGAGCTCTTGGAATCGCTTAGAAAATTTGTTTACTTTTAACAAAAGTTTGACCCAGGCTGTGAATCAATTTGAGGGGTGAATCTAGTCATATTTGTATTCAATTCATTCCACTGCAAAACATACAGAATTGGAGATTTTTTTTTTCTGCCAGTCAGAAAATAGTACTTAACAAGAAAATAGCAACACCAAATTTACAAATGTAGTTAAAATTGTTTCAAAGAATGTGATGAATCTAATTTGTAAATAAGACCAAAGGAGCTACCGTGGACTCCCTTGAAAACCATTTTCCAAAATTCTGTTGATTTATAAAGAGAATAATTTGCTTCACAACTTGAAGTTAAAGATGAATTAGGTTTTTGGATTCAGAATTTTAATAATTATTAATTCTTTTCAAAAAGGTCGTCTTCTGAATAATCTTTTCAGGACACAAAGGCTTCCTACAAAGGCCTTGAAAATGCACACACTGATGTCACCCAAACCTGCATAATGAGGGATTCAGCAAACACAGCAAAGGAGCTTGGATACTGAGAAGGCAAAATAATCACTAAGGACTGTGATGAGATTTTTTTTTTTTTCATTAAGGATGCTGCCACGGCTCTTTTTAAACGCTACTGAAAGCTTATTCATTCCTTCAGCCTTTTCCCACTATTACCCAGAAAGGATTCATGAAGCAAATCTTTTCTTAAAATTGGTACTTAAATCGCTTCTTTTCAAGTGAGGTCCTCCAAGGGAGAATTAACATAATCAGCTTTATGTCTCAGTTCTGTGCTTTGTTTGTTTGTTTGGTTGGTTCTTTGTTTTATGCTTATGTGTTTTCTTTTCCTCCTGTACAGAGCTGAAATAAAAGTTTTAAAAATGAAGGCACTCAAAGTATTGTGTCTTCGGTTTGAATGTCTCCTAGTATGCAACAACCTGTTAAGTCCCACAGAAACATTTTTGGTTTTTATTCCTCACCATTATGTTCCTAGAATTTACAACATTGTAGTCACCCAATAAATACTTGAGTGACAGAATGACATGAAGAATAAATTATTAAGAGAGTCCCTTAATAGCTTCCACCTTCTCATGTGCTCAACTTGATTTTCACTCATGCCAGTTTCAGTACATCAGGGGTCCTCAACCCCGGGGGCCTTGGGCCACAGACTGGTACCAGTCCATGGCCTGTTAAGAACTGGGCGCAGCAGATGAGCAGTGGGTGAGTGAACTAAGCTTCCTCTGTATTTACAGCCGCTTCCTATCGTCCACATTATTGCCTGAGCTCTGCCTCCTGTCAGATCAGCAGTGGCATTAGATTCTCATAGGAGCCCGAACCCAATTGCAAATTGAGCATGGGCATCCCACCTCCTGCTACGCCCTGTCTGTGGAAAAATTGTCTTCCACAAAACGGATTCCTGGTGCCAAAAGGTTGGGGACCACTGCTCATTTCCCATCTGTGGTTCACCTTAGCGACTAGGAATTCCTAAATCAGAGTGTCTAATCTTTTGGCTTTTCTGGACCACAATGAAAGAAGAATTGTCTTGGGCTCCACTGATGATAACTGATGAGCTAAAAAGAAAAAAAAAATCTCATCATGTTTTAAGAAAGTTTATGAATTTGTTTTGGGCCGCATTCAAAGCCATCTTGGGCCGCGTGCAGCCTATGGGCTGCGGGTTGGACAAGCTTGACCTAAATTGACCACTGGGATACAGACTGGCTTGTAAGGCTGGATTATTTCCTGAGATCCAAGGGCAAAGCAGGCCTCAGATCGGCATCAGGACACTGGGGAGGTTTCAAGCAAGGCTGAGTCTCTGAGTCAGAAGGTCAGGTTTGGCACATAGAGGGAGTTAGATGCCAGTGGGAAGAGCCCTGGTCTGGGAGTAAGCTCTGTAGATTTGAGTCTGCAAATTCAAGAATGCAGGGGCCTGTGGGTTGGGATTACTTTAGGCCAGAAGAAGTAGGTAGGAGGAGAGGCTATACCTGAGCCTGAATGAGACCTTAGAATCTGAACAAGTACGATGCGTATCCTCACAAACACACTGCTGATAGGTACAAGCCATCTACTTTCAGCTCTGGGCTTCCACGAGCATCCTGCCTGCTGAGGGCACTTTCTGGAGAGCAGGCATGGACTAAAGCTGAGAGGAAGGCAGCTGTTAGTGGTTCAGGTCCCTGCTGGATCCACAGCATTTCCTTGCTGGATAACAACAACAGAAAGAATAAGAAACGGCATATGGTGATGATGTACTGTGCTTTGAGACCACATACAAGGGCATGTACCCTGAGGCTGGCATCAAATGAACGCAACACAGAGCTTAAAAAGACCAAGTAAGTACAAGAAAAAATGCCAAATTTCAGCCTTTTACACGAATTACCATCTTGGCTTTTTATTATTAGTTAACATCGGATCAAAGCTGTATTCACAACTTTTAGACTATTAATTTTCTAGAAAGCAATGAAGTATAGCTACCCATCATAATTGTGTTTGGCACATACCTGGTTAGACAGGCCTTGTGGGGCCCAGTGCAAAATAAAAATACAGGGATGTAAAGCACATTATAGGGAATATAGTCAATCATTGTCATCACTATACGTGGTGCCTGGTGGACACTAGATTTATCAAGACGATCACTTTGTAAGGTGTATAAATGTCTAATCACGATGTTGTGTACCTGAAACTAAAAATCATACTGTATGTCAATTATATCTGAAGAAAAGTGTTATTAAGGTACTAATGTATAAAACGTCTTTCTTTGTGATTTCTCTTTTGACTTGTTATGGTGTTTTGATTTGCTATTTACTTGTCATACCAAGTAAAACACTATATATATTATTAGTATGAGTTTTTCAACTTATCTTTTTATGTGCAAGACCAGCCTTAGAGGCACATTTTAAAGATTTGACTGGTATCTGGAATCATCAAAATGACACAACCTGTGTTTCTTAGTGTATATGCATATTTATTTCATTCTGACCAGAGTATTGGAAGGCCATTCTTTGGCTGAATATTCCGAGTTCCTTTTCCATCTCTCTCCCCTTCTCTCTCTCTGAGTTGAACATTTTACATTCTTCATGCTGCTATAGCAATATAATGTAAGATTCTGTTGCCCTGTGACTGCTGGAGAAGCTCAAATGTGTTGGCCCTCGTGCACAGTCCCTCCCTAATTACGACCGGGTGATGGAATGAGAACTCTAAAAAACAAAAGGCTGATTCAGCAACTATACTTCCAAAAAACAAGACTATAGAAATAAGAAATGAGAAAGTAAGAGTTACGTATATCGAAGGATTGGCCTATTGATGTTCAGAACACCCATGTTAATATTAATGGCTAGCATTTATTTAGAGTACACTCAATTCACACAGGCACTGAGATTTATTAATATATATGTTGAGTCAATGCTCATATCAAGCCACTGATGTACATATTTTGTATGCAGCATTTTAAAAACCTGTGAAACTACAGAGTCATGAAGAGGTGAAGTAACTAGACCAAGAAGCTTCTAAGGAGTGAAGGTAAAATCCATCCTCAGTGTACCTGACCTCTGGGCAGTCTGTCTCAGCATTCTGTTATCTTACTATGCTCTCACTTCTGACATGGTGGATGTTTAGAACTGATTCTTTGCTGAATAGTTAGTATGAAAGTTAGTATTTAATTCCCAATTTACTACTACTAAGGAGAGTTAGGCGATGATGTGTATTCATTTACAAATAAAATTTACTGACATATTATTAATAACTATAAAACACTTCATATGCAACTCATAGAATTAGAGACATTTGGTCACAGTAAATATTTGACTTGATAGAGTATGAGAGGTAATGACTATTCATCTCAGGTTAAAATTATTTTACACTCCTCTCCTACTTTAACACCTTTTTATTAACAAAAAAGAAAAAACATTAGAATATTAGAATTTTTAGTTACTCTATACTTATATCATCCAAAGGGTAATGCAATTGAATTTATCAAGTGCCATATAAAATTATATTTTTTCTTAGGTTTCTAAATAGCTTGCAAACTCCATGTCTTAAAAATAAAGTATACCCAGCATCAAGCGAAGTGCTTCACATATAGTATCTCCCTCAATGATTATTTATGAATTATATAAATTAATCATTGCATACTAATTGTAATGCATGATAATTGCTAAAAAAAAGGACGCAGTGAAACCTACATTGAATGTTTTATCACTACTTGTGGCATACTTGAAGTAAAAAATAAAGATATCAAAACTCAGCAAGAATTTGAAATGAAGAAAGAGGATGATAAGCTTCAAACTATATAAAAGTGACAATTTGAAAGAATTAAGATTTAAGAAAGAACAGAGAGATACAAGATTATGTAATAAAATGGAAATAAATGTCTCTCGGTTGCTCGTAATGGATAGTGTGGGACTACGCTTTGAGATTTAAAAGTAGCTTAACCCAACGTAAATATAGTCATGCAGTGGTTTTACGAAGGGAAAAATGGGTTCCTCAAAATAAAAGGCATCCTTTATAATAGTGCATGAAAGCTTAATAGAGTACAAGAGTGCTGTTTTGCTGCTTGTAGACCCTTGCAGAGTACTGTTCTGCTCTACGCCAAGGATGGCTACTCTATCTTCAACTAAATCAAAAAGATTTACTGCCACAGAAAGACCTAATGCTTTCTGAATATCATAGATTAGACGCTATAGTCTCTTGCTGTTTCAAATGGATATAATAAGCGTGTGTTTGTTCTTGATAATAAAATATATAACATTCTAAAGTGAAACTAATATTCTAATTACAAAAAGATGATTTACCACATGCTTTAATATTTAAAATGAGGTTTGGTATCACTAGGGCTTTTATTTTTAAATTTTCATTGGATGTAAGGGAACTAGAGCCATAAATTTCAATATACAAAATTTCTTTTTTATCAGAGGAGACTATTAGCATGTTTTATGGATCTCAAGTGCCTTATATATATATGCTATTTTTCCTTTTTTTGTGTTCTCTTAGGGTCTATATTTATGCTCACAAAAGTAACATTTTATTTATTGCCCTTTATGGAATTTTATTTCTGAATGTGCTAGAAAAACACCTCTAGTTAAAGAACTACTATCATTTTTTTCTTTCACATTTTGAATTGTGCTGTTTTTTGCTTCTATACCTTACCATTTCCACCTGTCTCCACTATATAAAAATGGCCCAAATGTTTTAGTTAGAAACCGATTTTCTCTACACATTCCTTGCTTTTATGGAAAAATATTTCCTCTCCTAATACCTAGAATGAGGAAAGTACATCTCTGCTTTTGAAAGAGATTGATTTCTAGTTCTCGAAATTTCATTTCAATTTAGCAGTTCACTTCGGGTCTTCAAGAATGGGGAAGGTTACTTTAAAAGCTTAATCATTAGAAGCTGAATCTTTAGAAGAAAGAACCCATTGAAAACCAGGAATGTGATTTGAGAATGGACCTTTTACTACAGTGCCCTGTGGAGGTACACAGACTTACAAGCAATTTAGAATGCTTTCAAAGTACATCAAGAAACATATGCATTCAATACAAGTACAGCTTGGTAGGAGAGAACTAAGACACATTTGCAAGTTCTAACAGTATACGAGTAAGAAAACGGCTGGGTTGGGCTGGGATTCTCAAATTCGTTAACCAACAGAGAAAGGATTTTACATTGCTGATCTGCAATTGTAATATTGTGATTTAAAAAAATGCACACTCTTACGTGGAGGCTTGTCCCTGGCTCCTGGTCAGTGCTCCTAAAGCCTTTGTAATTTCCTAAATGATAGAGATGTTAAGATCATCTTTTATTCTACCACTTGGCCTTTGACCCTGGTTCCTGACACAGAAATCTGGAATCCACTTGGAATGTTCTGTGTGATTGGAACATCTCTTGGTGGGCTCCTGGATAGCGTCAGAATGGGGGCTGGTCACCAGAAAGACCAAGCCATAACTGGACCTTTGGATTTTCAGCCCCACTCCCATCCTTCAGAGAGGGGAGGGGCTGGATATTGAGTTAATAATGGATCATGCCTACATGATGAAGCCTCTAGAAAAAGTCCTTAACTACAGGGTTGTGAGAACTTCCGGGTTAATGAACACATATACCAGGAGGGTGGTGGACTCTCAATTCCATGGGGACAGAAACTCTGGCGCTTGGGACTCTTCAGAACCTGGCCCTATGTAGCATGTTCTCTGTTATATAATAAGCCAGTATGTATGTAAGGGTTTCCCTAAGTTCTGGGAAACATTCTATTGAACTCATACAGGATATATTCAGACAATGGAATATTATTCAGCGCTACAAAGAAATGAGCTATCAAAATACGAAAACCTATGTAAGAACCTTGAATTAGGTGAAAGAAGCCAATCTGAAAAGGCAACATACTGTATGCTTCTGACTGTAGTAATCCCCCCCTGATCCCCAGTTTCACTTTCTGTGTTTTTAGTTACCTGAGTTCAGATGTGGTCTAAAATGTTAAACAGAAATTCCAGAAATAAGCATTCATAATTTTTAAATTGCACACCATTTTGAATGGCATGATGAAATCTTGTGCAAACCCACTGTGCCTGGCCCAAGATGTGAATCGTCCCTTGGTCCAGTGAATTTATACTGGGTACACTATGTGACTCAGCTATTAGTCACTCAGTAGCCCTCTCAGTTATCAGATCAACTGTCAGGGTGTCACAGTGCTTGTGTTCAAGTTACCATCATTTTACTTAATAATAACCCCAAAGCATAAGAGTAGTGGTGTTGGCAATTTGGATATGCCAAAGAGAAGCCGTAAGTGTATATATATGTATAGGAAAAAATAGTATATGTAGGGGTCAGTACTATCCATGTGTCAGGCATCCACGAGGAGTCTTAGAATGTATCCCCTATGGATAAGGAGGGATTATTATACATGACATTCTGGAAAAAGGAAAAACTATGAAGATGATAGAAATGAATCAATAGTTGCCAGGTGTGGGGGGTGGAAAGGATGGATAAGTGGAGTACAGAGGATTTTTAGGGCAGTGAAAATACTCTATGAAACTATAATGGTGGATACATGTCATTACGTATTTTGTCCTAACCCACAGAACGTACACCACCAAGAGTGAACTCTCACATAAACTGCAGACTTGTGGTGATTATAATGAGTCAATGTAGGTTCATTAACTAGAAGAAGTGAACCACTTTGCTGGGGGAAGTTAATAATGGTGGAGTTTCTGCATGTGTGCAGACAGGCTATATATGGGAAATTTCTGTAGCTTTTGCTCAATTTTTCTGTGAGCTCACAATGGCTCTAAAAAATTAGTCTTCAAAATTAAGTATCATTTTATATGGTACTCACCACAAACTACCATATACAGGTGAACTTATTTGAAACATAAGAAAGAATAGTGTGACAAGCTGTTATTAACTTTAATCATTCTCTCCTTTTAAAAATTTAATAGCATCTATAAAGGTTATTTATATCATAATGCTTCATAAAGAACACCTATGACTTGAATCAATCATGGGTTTTATGGCAGATAGTGTTCACTGTTCATAAAATACCTATTTCCCTTCTCATTGATTTAATTTGGGTGGTAATTGATCCAGCCCCCATCTTCTCACTTTGTCAGATGTATGATTTCCTCCTTCTTTTGCAACTAGAGATTGTTACACGATCCAGTTCTGGCTAATAAAACTGAAGGAGAAGACTGCTTGGCAGAGAAACAGGAGCCAGAGTTATGAGAAAGCTCACCTTTAAAGGAGATAGCAGATATCAGCCTCCTGATGGAAGACTACATCCCCACCTATAAAGTGATCTTGCCAGACATGTCGCCTGTGAATCTGTGAGTCTAGTCAAGCTTTGAGATCCAACTCCCAGTTTACAATAAGCGCAGAAGGAAGAAATATGTTCAATGATATTGCACGAATGCTATCAGTAAAACACAGACCATGGAAAATCACAGGAAAAACAGCCTTATTTCTTCAACAGGAGCATTTCAGAGGAAAAAAAAAAGATGTATTACATAAATTTAAAAAGAGGGCTGTCTGGAAAGTATCCAGCCATGTTCCCATTCTCATTATATTGACAATGGCTGGATTTTTTTTCTGGACAGCCCTCATATCTATCACTCTCTCTATATCGCTATATAAAACGTGAAGTGAATGAAATCAGTGGCTTTTTTATTTGATTTTTAGTTTTCCTAAAATAAATTTTATTCAAGGGGTCTTTTGCCCCTGAGTCCATTGAAAGTGCTTTCAGAAACCCTGCGTTTTCCTCCAGTATTGTCACCTAGAGCTGAAACTTATCTTTGCCCCATGTACACGCTCTTTCTTGACTAGTGTATAACTGTAAAACTTTGAGAATTTTTTTTTTTTTTTTACCAAAAATATTAAATTACTTCATCATTGCTAGGCTCCTGTGTACTTTCATATTGCAGCAAATAGCCTGGTAACCTCGCAGGAGAGCAGGCGATGAATTGAAATCATAAACTGTAATAAACATTTCAAACGAGTTTGCATCTCTGTGCTCAGCTTGTGGAAGTGTGGGGCCCGGGCAGTTCATGCCAGAAGCGATTCCACGGTCCCTCCAGCCTCCTGGCGACCAGGCAGGAAAGTGGCTGGAATGAGAGACTCCATGGAGTTCAAAACAAGAGCCTTTGCAGATGGATAACCAGAGAAGCTGGGAAGCACGTACAGAGTGTGGCCCTATAGCTAAATTACCTCAGTGGAAATTACTCACCCAGGAGCTCCATCCTGCTGGCAAGTCTGGGTCAATCTGTGAAGAAATTAGCAGTTTCAAAAATATCTCCAGGCTGAGCGTTTTTTTATTTTGAAAGTTTTATAGTCGTGAAACTAGAGGGAATAGGTGGAGTAATCCTTCTAGAATTCGAATGAATTTGACTTTGCTTCTTTGTTTTCCTTTTAAAAACATCGTAACTACCGATTTTAATGGCTTTTAGAAAACAGCCGTTGAGTCAGGGAGTCTGGTTCAATGCACAATGTGCTGCCAGTTTAGGTAGAAGCATTAGCTCCATTCCTGATGTCATTTAGAATGTGAAAAAAATAAAAGTATTTGTACTTGTTTTAAAGGGAAGCAAAACTAATCGTAAAAGCAGTACAGGTAGTCCTCATATTTCAAGGCAACTTCTTCAAAATATGTATGAGTCACTATTTGAAACTTGAATCAGTTTGTCTCATAAGAAGAAAGTGAAATTGTGTGAAAGTTCATGAAACAATAGTGCTAACCCTATAACCTTTATATTATTCATATTTTAACATTTGTATCTTGGGAATCGTAGTCAAGATTCTTACTGTATTTATCCATGCATAGGACGATACTCATCTAAAATTGTTAGACCAAAAATCGGGGTCGTCTTACACAGGGGAGTAATGCACGTATTGATTTCTTAGTGCTGGTTTGGGAAAGTAAGCGTTGCTTATACACGGGGGCATCTTATACATGGAAAAATACAGTATATGCAAGTTGCAGAACACATCTAGCTAGCTGACTAGGAGCTGGAGGCTCATTAAAAGGAAATCAGATTATCTCTTAGAATTCAGAAATGCTGAGTGGCTGCCTGTAACTAAGACCAGGAACGATCTGTAAAACTATCATTGCTACACCTGTCTCTTATCTCTGCCTCCTGGTCCCTGTAGATAGGTGTTGTTGCCTTTATAGATGGCAAGGGGTGTGAGGTCACCCAGTAGCTCCCCATACATGTCCACTCCCTTTGAAGAGTTCATATTGGGCTAACCAGACTGGGTCTCACTTGCAGTTCCAAATGCCCATTTATTTGGCCTGTTTGGGACAGGTATCCATCCAAAGTCCAACTGGCTGCGAGGATCTCAAGCCCGTGACAAGGAACCGGCTCTCAGAGAAAGCGGTATCTTAGGCCACGGAGAAATTCACAATGGGTTCCAACTCATAGCATCTGAAGATGATACCACCGTCCAAACGATGCCAATGGTATAGTGGGTGTTGGTGGTGGCATGGAGTGACGTGGTTCGTGTGACTCAGGACAGGAGTGCATAGGGCACCTTTTATTATTGAAGACAATACTACTGGGACTGTCTGAGAAACGTTTCATGGTGGTGTTCTGCAAGAAGGCCTCTAAAGTACATACCTGGAAGTTACAGTGCATGAGCATATTGGCTAGATGACAACCCCTTGTTTTATACAGTTACTATATTCATGTGCTCACTCCACTGGCATGGATAATAAAGAATTTTTAATATTATTTTTAATATAATAAGAGTTTAGTTAATATTATTTCAAACCTTGATAACATTACAAGTTTTATTTATTACCAATGGGATGAATGTAAAAAAAGTGGGATTCTCCTGAGGTTTTAATTTGAATTTTTCTGATGACTAGTGAGGATAAGAATCTTTCCACATAATTACCTGCCATTTAGGTTAACCCTCTCTGAATTGCCTGATTCTATTTTTCCTATATTCTATGGGATTGGTTGTCTTCTCATTATTGACTTACAAGATTCCATTAGGTGTTCTTTTAAGCTTTTATGTTGAAGTTACATGTACATTTTTAACTTTAAACATATACAGTTTAAAAGGTTTTGAAGACGATGTAATATTCTACAGTCATTCATAACATCAAACACTTTTCCTTACCTAAACAGATACCGAATAAGCCATTTTCCTGGGGGCACATAGACATTCAGTGGCAGCCAGGAATAGGACTTGTATCACCTTCCTCAGAGCTTTTCCAGTTCTAGCCATCAAAGTTGTCAAGAGTAGGCCCAGCATGATTCTAATCACTGAGGAAGTCAACATGAATGCCATAGCCAGCCCTCATCATGTGTCACTGTCCCACCACACTGACCTTCCTACCAGGGCAGATAGTACCAGCTACTTGAGGTGCTAAACTAACCTGAGGCCCAGGACAGCTTTGAATGAAGCCCAACACAAATTCTTAAAACACGATGAGATTATTTTTTTTAAGTTTTATTTTATTGTTTTGAGAGAAGGTGAGAAAGAGGAGTGGGGAGGGGCCAGGGCAGTCTCCATAGTTGTACATCATTAGTTGGGGCACAGTTTCATTCCACACACAGGTGCATGTGGGGCCGCATGGGGCAGGACCCGAACCTGAGGCCTCCTGCACAGGAGTAGAGAACCTTCGCCACTGAACTCTCCGGGTGGTTACCAGTTGCACTGCAGTTCAGCCTATGGTACTGTATAGACCGAGTGCAGGAATCGAAATCCAGCCCTCACACCTGTAAGGCAAGCACTCAAACACTGAGCTATCCTGGCACCTCACATTATGAGATTTTTTTTGTGACTTCTTTGTTTTAGCTCATCAGCTATCATTAGTGTTAGTGTATTTCATGTGTGGTCCAAGACAATTCTTCTTCCAACGTGGCTCAGGCAAGCCAAAAGGTTGGACACGGCTATTCTAAAATATATAGTGTCTTTCCTCTCCCAGGGCTTCTGCATATGCACCAGCTCTCTGAAACAAACCTTCTTGTCCATTTTTCTGCCACATTTATTCTTACATCCTTTTCCAGATTCAACATAATCATGCCCTCATCTACAAAGTTTCCCCCTAACTGTCTCAGGCACTGTGCTGGGCATATGCACTGGCAGACTGTCCTTATGGTCTTTATTTAATCTCCAGGTCTGTCAGCCTCCAAATACTGTGAGGCTGGAGGACAGGGCACGTATGGCTTGTATTCCCAACTACTAGATGTACAATATGTTTGTAAGAGCAGTTTGTTGAATGAATAAACAATTGGTGGAATAAAAGAAAAGCTGGGGGAAGCATGTCAGACCCTTTCTAATCAGCTATACATTCCAATATGATAAATGTGACAAGTGAGTGTATGTGACAATACATGCTACCCTCTGTAGGTGTATCATCACTATTAGAATAGTTTATTCTAATTTCAAAGACCTTTAAACCTTTTTCCTTCCCTGGACCTGTCACCTTTTCATATGTTTGAGACAGATTTCTAATGACTGTAACCTATGACTATTTGACTTATTGCCACAGATATAATTGGGAAAATGGTTAGTTCTCAAAGACATGCAATTACTTAAAACTTGCTTTAAATTTTTGGACTTCACCTAATTTGATCAGAGGTTCTTTTGAGATGTATGCTCAGCACAAATGTTAAAGACAACCCTACTGGAGCAAAATCCATTTTCTACTGAAAGTGCATCTGGCAGACGTCTGAAATGGTAAAGGTGAAACGGTAAAAGTGAAATCATCACCTACTTTTTACAGCGGCCCTGGGTGAGAAAGTGACAAATAGACTCCTGAAAGGATTGTGACACTTGTGATATGTATAAACCTTTTTAGATTGCTTTCCTGCTTGAGAGATACCATGAACATCCTGCTATAATTTATTGCAAAATCAGGAGTCACTCCATAAATTCAAGGCCAAGTTCATTTTAATTTATTACTGCTTTTATTATATCGAGTTTAATGCTATTAAGCATTTTAGGTATCTTGGGAATTACAAGCATTTCCACCAGAATATATAAACTAGAAATAATTTTTCCTCACTCATTCCCTTCTCAAATTGCAGACTTTGCATAAACATTTCCCTAAAATTAAAACAATGGACTCAAGTAGAGTGCACATCTGAGTTAAAATATCTAATGTATGAAGCTACTTCCTACTTGCAAATGAAGCCGTTTTGGTAGTTCTGTAAGTAAAACTTAAACTCCATGATGAGTAGCACGTAATACTGTATATTGCTCTATGCTCTATCCTTGGTACCTGGAACAGAGACTGGAACATACATGTATTACTGAATGAGGCAGGAAATACTATAAAACACATTTTAGATGAAAAAAACAGTTCAGAGAAATTAAGTAACATTTTCAAAGGTCAAGAACTAATTGCAACCCTGGGTCTGGCTCCAGATCAGTTCTTCTTAATTACTATGTATACGAGGACTCTGTGGGGGGAAAAGCCCCCGCTATAAACACCCCTACTTTTTATATGACATAGATGGGTACTTTCTGGACGGCCCTCATGCAATCTCCTTGAGCAAGGAGATTGGCTTTATTTAACCAAAGCCTGCATCTGGCAATCCTGCCGTCTATCAGATTGCTTTCCATGGTTCCTTCAGGAAGTAGATGCTATTTTAGGGTAATCACTCAGGAGTCTTATTCTAAAGGAGCATTCTCTCTGTACTTCCTAAGTTATTTCTCATCACTAGGACAGAAAGAGGTGATTGACATTTGCCCAAGATAAGGTGTCAACAAGTTGATGTCAGTGTGCTAATGACTCACAGTGGCCACTGGACACAAGGCCACCCAGAAAAGATAGGAATCAGCTCCCTTGCATCACATCCCTTCTTGTCCATGGAATGATCGATTACACGGGCTTTGCCCAGCTGTGCCTCACCTTCCCCTCACTGATCCTTCTTGTGAAAGCCTGCTTCCTATTTCTTCTACAATAACTATGCTCACACACATTCTGCTTTGTCCTGATCAAGAACCATGCATTGTGAAATATTTGGGACTTAGTAGTTAAAATCCAAATGGACAAATTACAGAACTTTTGTTTGCAAAGGAGTGGAGATACAGAAAACTATCTCTTTAATTTTACCCACTAGAAAATTAAAGCTTGATGAAGCAAAGTGATCCAATCAAGGCTCCCAGGCCTATTATGTAGGTATGAGACTGCTCATTAGAAATTAATAGCAGGAGAAAAGAATAAGGTGTGGGACTGGTGGAAGTTGGCAGTGTTTAATAGAAGAGGAAAGACGCATCGAGAAGATAAGACAGAAGCAAAGACTTGGGAGTGAGGCGAGCCTAGGGGTAAGCAGTTAAAGCCATGTGGGCACAGTCCCCAGGGCGAAGAACCAGGGGCAGGTGCATGCCCTGTGTCTTTTCAGGAGCAGCAAAGAGGCTGGTATAGCCCGAGTGCGTGCGTAGACTGAGAGCTGTGGCTGAGGAGGTCACAGAGTAGCATGTGGGGTGGTGCTGTGGAGGGTCACCTAGGGCCAGGTGAGCCACTTTGAGGACATCAGCTTCTACTCTGAATAAAAAGAGGAACCATTGCAGGATGTGGCACTGAGAGCAGGCATGACCATCACGATACACGTTCATGGCGAGTATGTGAGGCCTTTACTGTTTCCCACTCACTGGGCCATACGGCGAAATCCAATACAGTGCTCCCTCGCCACTTCGCGCTTCATGTTTTGCGGCTTCAGTGCTTCGCGGGTTTTCCCAAAATATTCATCAAAAAATAAAAATGAAAAAATACAACCATGTCGGCAGCCACATGGCGGAAAGGAGCGTTGTTTCATGTGGACGCGCGCGAGAGAAGGATCCCTGCATGTCAAACAAAGAGATGAGTTGACTCAGAGTCCATCCCACGGGCTCTCATAAAGGCGCGGGATTGGTTTCCGGTGCGACATCGACCCATGAGAGACCGATGAAGACCTCCTTGAGATGACAAAGTCTGCAAGTGAGGAAGAAAATGAAGAGGAAGACGAAGAAGAAACTGAAAAGCGTGGCCTTAC
This sequence comes from Craseonycteris thonglongyai, assembly GCA_004027555.1. Taxonomy (NCBI): domain Eukaryota; kingdom Metazoa; phylum Chordata; class Mammalia; order Chiroptera; family Craseonycteridae; genus Craseonycteris; species Craseonycteris thonglongyai. Next base: position 1,756 of record PVKE010011830.1, on the reverse strand, counting down.
CCTGGAGAATCTGCAACAATTGTGCAACATGGCAAGAGCGATGCAACAATTTGCACGAGACATGGACGACAATATGGTTCGAGCTGTCGAGTTCAGCCATCGCGTTGACGGGGTTATGTCCTTGTACAGGGGAATTTTGAAGGAAAAGAAAAAACAAAGACAACAACGACCCATCACCATGTTTCTCTCCAAGGTCAAGCCCCCGGCTCTCCCGTCAGTGCCTCCAGCAGAAGTGTCTCCGAGTGAGCCTAACGCTTCTACGAGTCACGTGACAGCCTCTCCTCCGCCCCCCACACAAGCCTCTTCACCTCTCTCAGAAAGCAATGTTGACTCATGTTTATTACTGTATAAGGTTTTGTCATTAACCTTATTCATTAGCACTGACACGTTTAAGTAAATACGTATACTGTTGTCATTTTTGTCTTAAATGAGTAAAGTATGAATACCGTTTACATATTTAAAACATTCTTGTGCCCGCATACACGAACATTCCTAGGGGCAAATCCTACTTCGCGGGTTTTCAGCTTTCGCGGAAGGTTCTGGTCCCCATTAACCGCGAAAAACGAGGGATCACTGTAGACTATAGTAAGATAATATCATCAACAATTTTTAAGCATCAGATATCAAAACACATACCAAATAGACCAATTCCTAGCAAATTAATCTTTCCAAAGCTGGTCCAATAAAAAACAGAAAGTGTCGACAATTTTACAAAGGTTAAAGTAATTGAAACAATAGTGTGGTCTTTCAAAATAACTACCAAGCCCAGATAGATTGACAGGTATTTTTCAACAATAGTTATAGTTTTAGATCATTTCCCTCTGGAAGTAAAACAGGAAAAAAACACTTCATCTCATCAGCATAATTTTCAGTCCAAAGCCAGAAAAAGCAGTTTAAGTGAAGAAAATTATTAGCCCATATAACTCTCGGTTATAGATATAAAATTCTTAAACAAAATATCCGTACATCAAATCAAATAAGGTATAAAAATTATAATATGCACAACCAAATGAGGTATAATTCAGGAATGCTAAAACAGTTTAATTTTAGAAAATTAAAAATTCCTTCACCACATTAACATCAGTAGCAGAGAAAGCATTTGATAAGTGTCAACACAAACACATGAAATAAACTCTTTGTAAATTAAGGATAAAGGCAAATTTCATTGATAAAGGGCATCTATAAATCACCTACCATAGATGCATTCTAATTGAGAAAACATTAGAAGACTCACCTTTAACATCCATGCAATGGAACACCTCGAATCAAGGATTTCATGCATCAGAAGTAAAGCAAAAAAAATTCAGCAGAGTTTTGCTGGTGCTGAGACCTCAAGGCCCCTTGAACGCTGGGGCAAAGCCGGGAAATCAGAAACATCTAATGCCAATATGTCACAAAGTAAATATCTGATTTTGAGTTTGGTAAAAACCTCCACATTGTAGCTGTTTTTCTAAAGTAATAATCTCTTTCTGTCTGCACTCAACACTATACTCTTAAACCAAAGCAATGATTTACATGGTGGTTTGCTCTTCACCTCTAATTTCAAAGAAGATTAATGTAGAAGTAATGAGCAGAGGAATTAGGTGTATATGTTTTCATTTTTTCTTATATTTCCTTGAAAATTGCTCCAAAGGAGAAAGAAATAAGTTGGAGGATAGGAAGGAAGAGGGGCCTTTTAACATGTCATTTTCTAAGGAAAAGAAGTGAAGAGGGGAAGCCAGGATGGATCAGTGGGTTAAATGCTCGCTTTGCAGCC
>PVKE010011829.1:0-39453 GCA_004027555.1 Craseonycteris thonglongyai | reverse complement strand
AGGCTGTGGACAAAAAGGAACCCTCATACACTGCTGGTGGGAATGTAAACTGGTACAGCCACTATGGAAGGCTGTATGGAGATTCCTCAAAAAATTACAAATGGAATTACCATATGACCCAGCCATCCCTCTACTGGGCATCTACCCAAAAAACTTGAAAACCTTGATCTTTAAAGATGTTTGTACCCGCATGTTCATCACAGCACTGTTCACAGTGGCCAGAACATGGGAACAACCAAAATGCCCTTCGATAGACGACTGGATAAAGAAGATGTGGTACATTTACACAATTTTGTTTTTTTCTGATGGAATGCCCAAATGCACCAGCACCATGAGTTTCAAAGGTTACCATCCCTCCATTAGATTACTTTTCCACTTTTGTGAAAAATCAATTGAGCACATTTGTGCGGGTCTGTTTTGTTCCATTGATCTATGTGCCTATTCATTTCCTAATACCACACAGCCTTGATTAGTAAGTCATTTCTATGCTACTATTAAGCCCATTCAGTGAGTTTTTTACTTTTGTTATTATATTTTTTAGTTTCCTCATTTCTATTTAGTTCTTTTTTAGATCTTTAACTTCTATTCCTTTGCTGAGGTTTTCTATTTTTTCAATTGTTTCAAGATAACTTGTAATTAAATTTTGAAACATTTTTATAACTACTGCTTTAAAATCCTTGTCATACAAATATACTATTCCAACATCTGATGCATCCTGGTAAAGAAGGTACTGCCTTTTCTCACTGAGGTTCTGATTTTCTTGGTGTTTGGTATCATAGGTGACTTTCAGTTGTGTTCTGGACATTTTATCTATCACAGTAGAACACTTTGGCTCCTATTGAAATCTTCTATTTTAGCAGACAGTCACCAAGCTGAGGTTCAGAATGCAGGCGCTGGCCTCATCGGGTCTGAGCTGAGGGCAATTTGGCTTTCAGAACCGCTGCAGTGTCTGCTTCATCTGTGTGGACTGGGGCCGTGGGCCTTCCCCTCTCCTGACCTGTGTTGCTGATGGCTTGCCTAAGCCTAGCTGCACTCCTGGAGCGGCCCTCCCCACTCCTCTCCTGGCATCTCTGCGTGGGGGAGGGGAGTCTTAGGGATGCTGGGACAATGAGGTTTCCTGGATATGGCCTCTGGCTTTACTGGGTCCTCCCCCTCAGAAAGGGCGGGAGCCTCAGGCCCCAAGGGGAAGGAGAGCTCTTCGCCTGCCATCTTATTGTTTGTGGGGGTCACACCCACACCATCTGGCCGGCGGGTGTCTGAGTGCCCTGGTGCATGCGGAGAGACCACTGTTTGATGCAGGGAGGAAACGCGCCTCCCTGCACTTCCTTCTGTTGATAAGCCGTGGATGGGAGGCACCACATCTAGGCCTTCTTTCATCAGGTGAGAGGACACAAGACACCCTGCCACTGAGTTGTCCCCCACTGGTCCCAGAGTCCCAGACCAGCTCCGCTTCCTCCTACCACCTCTGGGCCTTCTCCTTGCTCAGGCCCTTGAACCAGTTCCAGGGTTTTACAGGGGTGCTGGACCGGGAGGAGCAAGCGAAACCCCCCTGTACCACCCTGCTCAAACTGCAAGTCCAAGCGATATTTTTACCAAAATGTCACACAATCAGTCCCTTGTTTCCCTATTTTATCATTAACTCCCCCACATATGGGTTGTGAACATTCCTGGTATGCTGAACCTCACTCGCTTTCCTGCCTCTATTCAAATCGTGCTCGCCCCTGCAATGGCCTCTCCCCTCCGCTTGGCTAGAAATGCCTGTGGGGTTTCATCAAGTGTCACCATGATTGGGGAAGTCAGGGCTAACTTAGAAAGGGCTGCGAGGCTAAGCGAAGGTCTTTGGACTTCCGCCTGTATGTAAAACAATTCCCTGGCTGGCCTCTGTCCTCTGAGGATCTCATTAGTGGTTACTGAGGCTGTATTCTCCTGGATTACTCGATTTGTGAAGAAGCAAGCCTGCCTCACTGTGCTGTCTTGGAAGTCAGCTGACATTCAGTGATTAGACTAATCCAAATGGTGATCGCCAATGCACATCTCAAGGGGGAGGCTTCCAATGCACTTTGGCTACTGAAAAGAAGAATGCCTCCTAAATATCATGAACAATGTTTAGCAATGGGGAACAAACCTGAGCAACAACGATAATTTTGTATTCTAGTCTAGATAAAATATATTGTAGCAAACAGGTACGTGTTTATGTGCTTAATGTCACTGGGAGCTAAAATACACGTTTCAAAGGAAAAAGCAGGGAGGCTGAAATGGTGACTACAAGAATGGGTTTTCCTTTGTAAAGTCTGGATAAGGAAACCTTTTCAAGAAAGAGGCATTTTAATGGAGACCCGGGAAGAAAAGGAGCCCCCCCACCCCCACCCCCGGACTTCCTTGTAGCGAGAACAGCACGCTTGAAACGGCAGCGTGCAGAGTAAGCAGATCTGGACTGAGACGGTGCAAACGCCGGATGGAAGTGGCGAGAGGAAGGCTGAGCACCGGGGTGGCAGATCACGAAGTGTCCAGTGGCTTGATTTCAGCATTATCTTCGATTACTGAGTCTCTCCTGGACACTCAGAACTCCCCAGGACCGTCAGCAATTCAGCACATGTGAAGTCGGCGGTGCTGGAAGAGCTCCCTGGTACCTCCACAGACCACCCACTCCTTCAACCGCATTAAGGGGCTTCAGCTAGTGCTTGGCTAGGAAAGGCCTCCTGGAGAGGGAACACTAGGAAGTACCAGCTTGGCGGAATCAACATTTTGTCAGCAATCAGTAGACAGATGGTGGGTGGCAGGGAGGGCAGGGGGGACATTTCCAAGAGCGAGAAGATGGGTGCAGGGCCAGCGTGGGAGCCAGGGGCTGGGTTGTCTTGGCGTTCAGGGACTTGGATTTTTTTTAACTCACTGTATCTCTCGATACAAGATGAGTTTCACAAAATAAGCACGTAATACGTATTTGTGTAAGTGTTTCGTTTGCTAGGCTGCCATAACAAATACCGTGGAGTGGGTCACTTACACAGCAGAAATGTATTTTCACATAGCCCTGGAGACTGGAAATCTGAGGTCAAGGTGTCAGCGGGGTGGTTTCTTCTGAGGACGCTCTCTGTGGCTGGCAGGTGGCCCTTTTCCAGTACCGCCATGTAGTCAACTGCTGCGCATGTCTGCGTCCTAATCTCCTTGTATCAAGATATCTGCTGTGTTGGAGTACGATCCACCCCAAAGACCCCTTGTAACCGTAACCACCCCATGAAGGCTGTGTGTCTCTGGGCACAGGCATAGTCTGGGCTCCTGGGCATTAGGACGTAAACTTAAAAATGTGGGCAGGGGGAACAATTCAGGCAACAACGCCAAGAAATATCCTGTTTCAGAACTACGATGCAAATGACGTACCATCAGTACACAAATGCCTGAAATCTGAACAGTCTGGAATCCTTATTACAGATTTCTCACAGTGAGATCCAATTCCACACACAAATCTTCCAGCTTTTTCCGAGAAGTCAAACTTTCCAAATCCTTCACATCTTCCTGGCTCTACGGGGGTCTTACCCAGATGCCCACAGGGAGGCGGGGCTCCGGTCTCGGCACCATTCATTCGTAAACGATGGCTCCATCGATGCTGCTGCACCATCGATGCTCCTGTGCCATTCCCGAAGCCTGGTTCCTCCAACCTCAAAACCCCCCCGCCGCTTAGGATGACAGATGAGTGCTGTCATTATCCCGTCATTCCCACCACTGTGCAAGAGCAGGACAGGAAGCTGGTCTGAAGCCAGTTTCCTCTCCTGCCGTTCCTGACCGCTCCCCGTTTGCAAGATGCCATTGTTTTTCACCTGTATCTTTACAGGTGTATCCTAACTATCTCCCCGTTTGCACTCACTCAGTCCATCACTCCTGTGTAGCCAGAGCTGTCTTTCACAAGTCTAAATAGCACGGCCCTGCGTTAGAGACATTCTGTAAACCTGCTTTACCTTTAGAATAAACTCCAACCATCTCAGTGTGAGATAAGACGCTCTACTCCCTGTGTCTGTCTATGTCTACAGCCTTGTCTGCTCTCAACCCCTCCTCAAAACATACGTTCCAGAAAACTTGAACCACTTACCCTTCACCCCAATACGCTACATTTCACTCCTCATGTTCCTCGTTTCACTTAAAATACTGACAAAATCCCAGGATGTTCTAAAACCAAGTCCTGACAGCAAACCACACACAAGAACTTCATGGGACATCTAGGTTTTATCCAAGGTGGTGTTTAGATTTCGCTTTCCTCCCTGTGTTTCTGCCTCTCCACAGCACATGACCTCATCACTCATTTTCCTGAATTGTTGAAACAAGAACAAAATCAGAACTCGGTGTCGCCGTTCTTGGTATTGTCACCAGAGAATGCACGCAAATGCCTTTCTTGCATTAGTGCCCATTACCTGCAGATCCTAAGAGCTGCTTCTGCGGCGGGCATGTCAGGTGAATCCAGGTGGCATTCAGGCACATCTGGGCACTTGGGTGAACATGGGCTGGTCTGCTCAACCTCTTCGGATGACCTCTGACAGAACGTCATGAGAAGGAATTCCTGCGGAGGAAAGCAACACAATGAACTTGACTTAGTAAAAAGAAACTGACCATCCAAAGGAAGGCTGACTGTGAGGCCAGCCTGGTGGATTGTCCTTAACCAGCCCAGACGGACCTATACCTCCTCTGCCTTACAGCTCTCACCTCAGCCCATGCACACTCCGACTTGCACAAACACACTCAGCATCATGGCCTGGCCCCCTAGGTGTCTTCCTGTTCTCCTGTGTTAACTTATTCTTGTCTGTCCTCTATGTTGTATGTAAGGTATGTCCTCCTCCTGCCATCCCGTCCCAACTTTCAAACCCAACCTCGCCACGGGATCTTCATAGATTCTGCTTAGCTGTGAGAATGCGTGTGTCCCCATCCCCTGGGACAAGATGGATGGATCATGGAAGGAGGAAGAAACATACATTGATTATCTGTCATATATCAAATTCATTGTCTACATTATTGTACTCAACTCACAAAAGCACGCCATACAACTACAATTCTTTCCCTCATTTTAAAAGTGGTCAAGCTGAGAGTGAGATATACGATTGGTACGTAGCTATCATGCCCAGGCTATGGAAGAACAGGAATGAAATAGTCTTTTCGTGACCAAAGCTGATGATGCTCTGTCCACATCTTATGTCCGGCTATAAGCTGGGCATGAGTCTTCTCTGCTCGTGGAAAGCAGTATAGTAGACACTGATGGCAGCTAATGTACCATCGACTCCAAACTTCCATAGCAGAGTTCTGGTTTTGCTCTGATACCGAGTCCTATCCTTTCTGGTGAGTGGTGACGCCAAGCCCGGCTTCAGCATTTAGATTCTGATTGCTCTACCAATCAGTGCATGATGTTTCCCTGGGATTTCAATGATTAAGGAGAATGACTTGTTTAGTTGGAGAAAACTGAAGGCTAGGTCAGCATTTCATGCCCGAAGGAATAGTTTCTGTGCTGTCCGCCTGAACATGAAGCAGGAAGCACACACGTAAGTCGTATTATCTGCCCTCTTGTGACTAGAAGAGGTACCAGGATCAGGTTCAGAAGGATGCTGTAGCTTAGGGTAAATGAGAGGAAGGAAGGGAAGGAAAGACGGAGTGAGGGAGGGAGAGAAACAAGAAGGAGAAGAAGAAAAGGGGGAAGAAGGAGGAGGAGGAAGAGAAGGAGAGGAGAGGCTGAGATTGAAGATCTGAATCTTCACTACATTTGGAATCCACTCATGCTCCTAGAGGCTGCTCAACCCAACCTCTGGATTTCCAGTCTTATGAATAAACTTGTTTTTTTTAATTCTTAAATTTATGGGAGTGATATTGGTCGGCAATATAGTTTCCAGGTGTACAATCCTACATTACATCATCCATTCATTGAATTAAGTGCTCACCACCCAGAATCAGCTCTCCTTCCACCACCATATCTCTGGTGCCCACTCCCAACTCCCTTATTATTCCATTCACTTGAGTTTGTTCAAGGTTTCTGATATTTGCCGCTAAAGCTGTGAGGACTGCGAAGGTTGTCATGGTCTTGTCTCTCTCTACCTCTCACACAGCCACCAGCACTAACTAGAGAACCCAGCTCATCGCCTGCTTTCTTTCAATTCACCCTCATGTCCTTTTCTAAATTTTACTTCCTCAGAGAGGCATCGCTGACATTCAGATGAGATGAGGACACTTAATTATACATTGTTTTCACACTTTTTATTCTTTCTTGCACTTATCAAATCTTTACTGATTATTTGAGTGATTATTTACTGTGTCATTCACTAGAATATGAGCTTCTGTGGGGCAGGGCAATATTGGTGCCGCTCTACCCTGTTTCTGCATCACCATCCATAGTACTGGGCACACAAAAACATTGTGCAATGAATGATGAATAAATAAACAAATGAAAAGCCAGCTTTAATAAATGTGTAGTAAACTGAAATTGACATTTAATATATCTGTATGTAATGTGAACTCAGGAGTGACACTGCCAATTAATATACACTGAGCACCTTGATGCCTCCTATGAACTTAATATATTGGTTTGACTCTCATGTCTTTGAAGGTAGTGGCTGGAGTTCATTTGAAATGTTGTATTTGCCAATTTCACTTCATTTCCTCAGCCTAGATTTCAGAGGCAAGCAGCGTGACTTTCATTTATCCAACTTACCCAGAGCCTATTCAATAGAATAATCAACTCCCAGCATGTTCCACACTTGTTGCTTGTCAAAGCCTCTTATAGTCAAGGAATGTAAGTAATCGGTGCAGTGCACTTGGTGACACGTGGATCGAGAGGTTCAGGATTTTAATTTTGTTCTTCCTTAAGCATGAGTCTCTATCTGGGCCAGCCAGAGTGACTTTTCTGCTTTCATCTGCCCAAGGATGAGAGAGAGGAATGCGTGAGCAGCCTCTAAGTGAGACCTCCCTCGGTGGGTCCCTCATGACCTTCCCTGACCGCTCTCCACTTCTCACAACAGGATGGTACGATACTCTAAGATGAAACTTTTGAATTATTTGTCCAGACAGGGGCTACCAGTCAACCCAATTCATATAACAATATTCCTGGAGGCTCGTTATGGATCAGACACTATGGTGGGCATAACAAAACCACAAACAAGACATGCTGTCAAGGAGGATTCCTGAAGAAAACGATGCCCGAGGGAAGGAGTGAGGGTTATGTGGAAGGCAATTTCGAGTACGCAAGAAATATCTGTGGTGTGAACCAACAAGGCAATTACAATAGATGGATGAAAGGACAGAGGACTGATGAATATTAAAGTACTTTAAATAAAAATGAGTCATCTCTTAAGTCTCAATATATGTCAGAGTTTAAAAAAACAATAGCAAACTGACATAAAAGAGATATGATGAGTAATTATAAATTTACTAGTTCTCTTAGTATCATGAAAACGAAAGACCTGTCTTAATCTTAAGTATTGTCTACCTATCTTATCAAAATCCTACATTCAACATGGTCATTATCACCACTCAATCTTCCCAATTTCCATATAACCTCATTTCTCCTGTCTTTTCTGTGTTGCCTCCAAATTCTTCTTAGACTCTGCTATGGCTTTCATTTATTCCCTTCCTTTCTTACATATTCTGGATTAATTTGGTTCTTCCAGGTGTGGTGTGAAGATCTTTTTCATTAAATGAATGTCACCTCTTCTACTAGTATCTGCGAGCTTGATAGATCTTGATCTATTTTTCTCGCAGTATAATAAAAGGCTTCAGTATTGAAGAGGCAAACAGAATGTTCTTTAGAAAAATGAAAAAGAACAAATGTCTTGGTTACTTTTGGTCACAGTCACATTAGAGAGAAAACTAGGCTTGGAGTTTGGAATTTGGTTTCTCTTAACTGGGTAGCTAATTGCTATGTCATTCAGGACCAGTTATTGTATGTATGTATGTATGTATGTACGTATGCGTAATATGTATGTATGTATTTTTGTATCCTTCATAGCTCACTTTTCTCTAAAAATTGGGGCACACACAACCATAGACTGTGTATAAGTATTTTAATATATCACATAATTTTGTGGGTCAGAAATCTGGGTAGGGTTTAGCTGAGTTACAAGATGTCAACAGAGTTCACTTGATGGCATTCTGTTGCCAGATGGGCTGGTCCAGAGAATTCAAGACGGGTTTGCTCACAGGCCTGGCACCTTAACCAGGAGGACTGGGAGGCCAGGTTCGTGTGGATCTGGTAGCCAAGAGTGAACAACTTCTCCAGTATGGTGGCTGCAGAGTGGTCAGACATCTTACCTGGTGGTTCTGGGCCCCAAGAGGGAGATTTCCCCCAATCCAGGTGAACACCGTGTAGCCTCTGATGAGCAAGCTGCCGCGGTCACTGAGCGCCACGTCTGTTGTTCTCTACTGGTAGGCTGACCAGACATACCATTTAGAAACAACGGCCCTGTCCCGCTTCAAGTGGTATGTCTGGTCAGCCTACTGACACCTTGAATTCAGCCCAGTGAGACTAGGCCGACCTTATGTACCATTTGAAATGGGACAGTACCATTGTTTTCTGTCCCGTTTAGAATAAGGCATCCGGGTCAGCCTACCTACTGCCAATTCAGTGACAGCTGACCCAGATTTATGGAAAGAAGATACAGACCCCACTTCACCATGGGAGCAATGTCGAAGACTTCACAGATACCCTTTTTTTTATTTTTTATTAAATGTATTGGGGTGACATTGGTTAATAAAGTTCTATAGGCTTCAAGCGTACAAGTCTATAATACACCATCTGTGTACTGCACTGTGTGCTCACCTCCCAGGGCTGCCACGGTTACGTTTTAAAACCACTGCATCTGGAAGGAGAGACGATAATTCTTACCTCATCAGGTTGTGTGAGGCTTAAAAGGCTGCCCTTGCAAACTCCTTAGCATATAACGAGTAATCTAAAATGTGAGGTGCTTTTCTTTATTAATACATGCGGACTTGAATTCACAGAAATAGCTCCGTGCTTGCAAAGTCGCAGAAGCCTCCCTGCCTTTCCAGAGCAGTGGGAACCTTGAGAGTGAAGCAGAAGCCAGGGCATCTGAGGACACCGAGTTAATTCAGACACAGCTCCCTCCAGGGACTCTGCGAGATAAAAACATTTCCACTGTAGACGGTGGAAGACCTGCGTCCATAAGCTACTGAGGCAGAAGGCCGGCCGGGATTTATTCGTATCTGTATTGGAAGTGACGGCACGTGTGTGCTCCCCACATGCAGCTACAGTGCTGGGCACAGGCACCAAATACACTTAGGAGGCAAAATCATAAATCATTAGCAAGTGCAAGCTTCTCCTTGCATGGAACCGCGAGGTGGGGGGAGGATCCCCCAAGCAATTCAAACTCAATTACTCTGCTCACAGGGTGTTTGAAATGGAAACAAATGAAGAAGGCAATCGCGGAGGCAGGTGGCATTCATCAGTGCAGCTGAATGCATTTTGTCCTGGGCTGCTGGTTAGATTTTGTTAAATGGAAACAGGAGTAGAAACAATAAGAGTCACCCCTGGCATTTGTAGAGTGCCTCCGGGTTAGCAAAGTCACCTGGTGTCCATCATCCCCTTGAGTCATCCTGTGAGGCCCAAATGGCTAACTCAATTTTATCAATGACTCTGGTAACCAAAGCTTAGACAGAGCAACGGCCCTGCCCAGCAATACACACTCCCACTGTCAGGCCTAGAACTGTGTTGGCCCCTCGCCTGGGCTTACTTCTGGTGTTCTGGTGGGAGTAGGATGGTCATAGAGTAAGTGAGGCATGTCCTCTGCTGCAGACTCTGTCCTCTCCTCCTTCGAGGTTTCCTCTTTCCTGCCAGGCCTCTGGAGGCCCAGGTCAGGTTGGGGGCTACTCCCCTGCCATGCACTGGTCTATGCCACTCTGGGGGCTCATAACTTCTCAATTCTCTGACTGAATCCTCTCAATGTGCTCATTTCCCATTGAGGAAAACGCATCTGAGGGCTAGGAAACAACTCCACTAAGATCACACAACCAGCAGACGTGGGAGCCGAGGTTTGAATGAAGGTCTCCTTGAAACAAAGCCAACGCTATTTATACTTTTCTCAATGTGTAGTTAATGAATATAAAAGCATTTCATTGGGCTATAAAAATTACAGAGAAACTTAGCTCAGACTCTCCTAAGTAAAGGCCATAAGTGACTGGGTAATAAAATATTCTTGCTCGTTAGTAAAGTGTGCACCTATGCAAATGTGTATAATTACAAAATAGGCTCAAAGCCGTTGATTATAGGTAGTCTTAGTTTAAAGGTACAAAGCCAAAAGCTGTGAGTCTTCACATTAAAAAAGGCTAAAGATCTGGGTCGACAGTTTTCAAGGCCAATTTCAAAGTCAGATTTTTATAGGTCCGTGGTAGATCTTTCTTTACCTGTCTCTTGGTACTAAGAGGAACACGGGAGTCCAGAGCATCTCATCACCATTTGTTACGCACCTGGCAAGCCAAATGATGCACAAAGGCTGATCTGGAAAGTTCTGATGAGCAGACACATGCTGAGAAAGAGGGAAGCGATGGAGATTTATGAGTACTTTTGAAGTACGGGTCAGGGCCTTGAGAGCCAGTATAGAAGGCCCAACTCACAGAATAGGTTCGTAACACTGGGAACTCACCAAACCTCAGTTGAGTTGAATGGAATGGAGATTTGTCCAAATGCCTTGGCTGTCCACATGAGTCCTGTAATCCTGGAACTACCGGAACTATGTTTTTTCGTACTTTGCACCCCTTTGCTATTCATTCAGAGAAGTTGCCTGGAAAGTGTGCTGTGGATTGGGGATTTTGGATTCCTGTCATTGTAACACTTGTTACACGACACTGGGTAATGTATCTAAACTCTGAGCCCATCTGCCTTTCAGTTTTCAGATGTAAATTCATATTCAAGTAGAGATCATAGCAATTACCCCTTCATTTTATAAATCAGCCGCATGAAGTCCAGAGAGCTTGCTCATTGTCCTAATAGAGATTTGAAATTACTCTCCTTCATGGTCACGTGAAAATGAGATTTACAAATAAGGAGAAAAATCAGCAATACCTTTAGCTATATATTGGCTAAGTATTTGGGCCATTTATTAAGCTTTTCTGTCCTTGGTTTTCTCATCAATATAATGAATGGCATTAATAGCATCAAGCACAGAAGTTTGTGATAAGGATGTTATGAAATAACTATAAAGTATTTAGCCTAGTGCCTGCATGTGGTCTCTCTCTCTCATTTACCCATTCGAAAACTATTTTGTGATGACCTTCTCTGTACTAGGCCCTGTGCTAGGAGAGGATATAATGTGAACAGCATAAACCCCCATTCTCGCGAATAATGCCATCTGGTAAGGAAACAAATGATACGAACACAGATTATTTTAAAAACCATGAGAGAAAGTAACAGGGAAACATAGATTGGGGTGGTGGGGGGAATGTGGGTCAAGCAAAGCCTCTTGGGGAAAAGGTCATCTTCAGCTGAAACCTAAAGGAAACCTCAATCCAGGAAATGTGCCAAGGATCTAAATGCCAAAAAGGAGCCTAACTCCAGGTAAAGAGTGGGGGCTGAGGGCTCCGAGTAGAAGGAGCGCGCGCTAAACGACGCAAAACTAAGCAGTGCCCACGGGAAAACCTAGCAGACGCTCATGAGACGCTCGGTCATGGCCCCTGGGCCTCTGTCCCCGGCGCGGGACCAGAAGACAGTCTGCTGCAGGTTTCCGAGATGCGTGTGGAGTGATGCAGCTTTGTGGCCATGGGGGAGGAGGTCGCAGCGATAGGACAAGTGCAGGCACTGTTTTCGTCACAGGCACGGCCAGCCCTGCTGGGAGCGTAAGCCTTGTCCTCTGTGCACACTGAGTTCTGTTTTCTTCACTCTCTCAGGCCTTGAGGACAGCTTCCCTGTGACCTTAACTAGGTCATAATGTATGTTGTTTGTAAAGTCATGAATGCTATCCCTTATGCTACAACTCATCGCAGTCTCTTGAAGATAAACCCAAGAGTAACACAGGTTGCGATTTTTCCAAAAGACAGCCCAAATGAGTTGTTAGTGAAAACAGGCAAACCAACGAGAAGCTCCTGAGCCTCTAGAATGAGTCGGGTCCTTTGTACAGAGATGATGGAGGACCACGTCCAGCCCCCACAGACGGCCCCGGGCAGACACCTGTACAGGCAGGGGGTCATGGGAATGCTCAGTTCCCCTGCAAGAACCTGAAGTGGGGCCCACTCTGACAAGAGTGTAACTTTTTTTTCTCTTTCCATTTGGGGAAAACAGAAAGAATATTCTGTGACTATGGGCTGTTTTTCTTACATAAGTCATATTAAGAGCTAGGTGCCATTGCCTCAAAGACAAATGATATGCTTTGCAATAAGGGAAGACATCAGGTAAAGTTTGCAGCATGCCTATGAATATCCTTCCTATGCCAGAAATGAGATCTGCCTATTTCAATGAAAGGACATGGGGAAATCTCTCTCTTACTACTCAAAAAGGCTAAACAATTCTAAATAGAGGTCTTTGTGGCCTATCACTTCGGCTTCCTAAGGGCAATAAAAATATCACACTTTCCCTTTTATAAGCAGTCACTTATTTGAACCTGTGGAGTTTGGCTGAGGGTTATAGTCAAACTCCTCACTCTTCACCCACCTATACAAGCAGGTGAAGGCGGGCCAGGCCCTTGGACTGCTCCCACGTTTGCAATAATTTCCCACTAGCCAGTGTGATCAACCAAGTGTCAGAAATACCCGAGCACTGCTTCATGGTGTACAGTGTACAGAAACAGCAGCTACCTTCTGACTGCTTCCCGTCTCATAGCAACCTGTGACTCTCATCGCATCTCAATAATAAAAAGGAGGCCTTGCCCAGAGCAGCTCATCTCTACTGATGGGCCGGTTCTGCAGTGAGCAGCTCTTGCATCGAGGGGGTGGGACAGGGTTCTGTAGATGTGCATGAATTCTTCTCCAATGTCCAGAGCCGTTATCGGTCCTCAGTCACGTCCTCCAGGTAAGTTAAGGGTGACTCGGGAAGGTGTGACCAGCACAGCACCTATTCAGAAAAGCCAGCTGCATGGATCCAATGAGCCAGTTCCAGCGTACGTCCCTCACGGATGAACACACACTAGGCAGGGTGTCTCCGGGGCCCTTCCGCTGTGCTGCACCTTAGTCCATTCTGCTGGTAAACGACAAGGCCCACGAGTTGTGCGGTGTCCCGAGGTCTTCCCTTTACTTTGTTCTGGATGAAGTAAGAGGGTTGCCAATTTGTGGCTGGAATAACTGAAGAGTTGTTGTCAGCACACGCATCAGAAAAATCTCCCATTAGAAATGGGAGGCTTTAGGATGAACAACAGGAGCATTCACGTCTCCCTTGTCCCCTGTCCTCCTGCTGAGCTGGGCACATCTGGGAGGCTCCCTGGTGCTTGGCTCCCTCGGAAGTCCCTGAGCAGCCAGACAGCCTTCTCTTCTTGACATCGGGATAAACATCGTGATTGTTCTTCTGTTATTGAAAAACAGGTAACTTCAACTATTGACGATAACCCTTTTGTAGGAAATATTCCTCCAGCCACAGACTAGAGACCATTGTGTGTGTGTGTGTGTGTGTGTGTGTGTGTGTGTAAGGGGAGGCTAGCTTTTCAGAGAGAAAAATCAAGCAGAAATAATAGTCATTTATACCTCTTCAGGAATTATAGTTCACACCATGATTTCACATATAGTTTTTTATCTTTCTCACTGCTACTGGGTAAGGCAATCCAGGATTATTGTCTCAGTTTTACAGCTACACCTCAGAGAGGTTAACAGATTTCTAAAAGGGCACACAGTCAATTGGCAGTGAAACTAGAATAGAAAAAAAAAACACCCAGCTTTTGCTCCTAAACCCTACGGTTTTCCCACTGATACCCAATAACAGAGAGACAAGCAACACACTGGTTTGTAGTTCTTTAATTGCCACCACAGAGAAGAAGAGGCTAGACATTTTCTAAGCAGTTCAATATGACTTACGGGCAATTTATATGCTGGTTAGGTTCTTAAGTTTTGACATGAGAATTCTTGGATTTACTTTCCAAATTCTATTATTCATTAACTATGGAAACTTGAGCAATTTTAAAAAATCACTAACCCTCATTTACCTTAATATGAAATTATGATATCCATAGTCATAGTACCTACCTCACAGGATCACTGTACATTAAATGAGATAGAAATACATATAAGAGAAACAAAGATCTTTAGTAAAAGGTGACAGTGGTAATGGCAGTCATGTCAGTGACACTGATGGTGGTGGTGCTGAGAGTGACGGTGATGGTGACAGTGGAGCTGATGGTTGTGATGGTGGTGGTGAAGGTGGCAATGATGGAAGTAGTAGGAATAACACTAGTGGCATAAGCAATAATCAGTATTTCAAAGGTGTAGAAACGGATGCATTGAGAGAAGACCTGATTAATGGTACATAATTTTAAGTTTAGTGGACTATTGTGAAATGTCCACTGAAAATGTCCTCTGGAAATGGAGACTTCTACAAAGATGGAACCTCAAATGACGAGGTCAGGAAGAACAGTTTCCAATTCTCATTGGGTCATTACCCTGGTGAAGAGCTATTGTTTTTTATTTTGTTCTGGCATTAGACGGTGGAGGTAATTTCATGGGTTTGCACTTGGTCTTTCCTACTATAATATAATAGCTCTTGGGTAGACAACCTATGTGAGAATTTTGCCAATGAATTCAAAGGCTGTCTGGAAAGTAAGCAGCCATGCAATCATTCTTGTTATCCTGACAATGGCTGGATTTTTTTCTGGACAGCCCTCGTAAGTATGTCCACAATGATATATTTTCTGGAACCCAGGAAATTACAGTAGGGAGCATTTGTGGCCCTAGTGGGCTCATTGTGATAGATACATTGTTCCCCGAATATCCTTGTTCCTTCTCTGCAACGACTCTTCTGGTGGGATGACTTCCTTTCCCTGTCCTGTTGGTGGTGTGATGGACAGGAGGTGAGGGCAGAAGTGACAGGTGTCCCTTGGTGTACGCATCTCCCCTCCCTGCCACAAGAGCACCTCTATTTCAGATAGCCTCTCTCTTGTAGCAGAGTTCTATGTGGAGAATGCCATGAAGCAGAGCTGAGGCTGAACTGTAATATGTTGGTAAGAAAACTGAGAAATTAACCTTTGTTTATTATGTGGTTGTGCAATATAATTTAACCTAGCATATATATCCCACTAGATAATAAGCTACTTGAAATGCAGACCATATTTTAATTAGCATTAAATCCATATTACCTACCATAGTGCCCAGAATATAATAAGTACTCAATAATCATATTTTGGAATGTCAGGTAGAAGTAATAAATCTGCTAATATTGCCTTAGTGTGTAAACCCACAGATATGTCTGAATTTTGAAAGATTACTAAGTTTTATCTTCCAAATATTCACAAATAAGTCACTAACCCGATTTTATACACAACAGATATTTAATACATACTTATTGATTTTTTAGAGCCAGTTATGTCTTAATCTTCCTGTCTCCCATCCTTTGTTAACAAAAAACAATAGGTATTGAATTCCTCAAACACAGGAATCTTGTTATATTCATATCATTTCCCCATAACCTAGATTACCTTATAACATTTGTCACAACTATATATCCTCATATTTAATATGTACTTCATAAATGACTGAATGAATAATGGTAAGAATTGTAGTTCTGAAGGATATATTTTCGGTTTACATGCATGAGACTATTCAGAGAGACAGGGGACATTTCCATCTTAAATAATATCCATTATTCTGTTTAAGAACTGGGCAGTGAATAGATGCTGACTTTACAGAGTTAGTTGTGTTCATGACGTTGAGTGTTAAGTTCACTATGGTTTTATTCAATAAGGGTACCATGTAGAATGTAAAATAGTTAGACAATGTTGGATACAAAATTATGTTGTTATGATTGTTACTGCTGTGTATGTGTAAGTATGTGTGCATTTCTACTTAATTGATAAGCACTCCCTACAATGGGGAATTGCAATTGATGTAATTTGATAATGAATCTCTGCTAAATTTAATTATGTGAAACCCGAGCTGAGAGTGAATTTACTCACATTTACAGTATTTGTGGGGTCCATATGGGTGAACAGATTGCTTTATTCACAGGTTGTCCCATGTGGGGTTTACAGCCTGAGATAAATATCCGCACCTCTCTGTCCTTGATGTCAGCCTGCAGCAGTTGGTGCTTGTGGCAATTTGGAGCAAGCCCCAAGAACATCAATTACTGGGATGTACTTGGGCATGGACAACTGGCATTGCCTCTAACCTCTCTTCTGGCCTCCTGCCTCCCTAATTTAATTCCTTCTTCACTGTAGTGCCAGACTCAACTTCCCAACTCACCACTTTTATCAGGTTATTTCCAGCCTTCAGTGGCTTCACTTTATCAACGGAATAAAATCCAAGCACCCTGGACTGACAGTCAAGGCTTTCTGCCAGTCTTGCTTCAACTACCCTTCCGGGCATGATCCTCACCCGCACCGGCACACATTCCAAGCTGCAGCTGAGCTGGGCCACTCAGTATCTCCTTATGTTTTTCTGCCACCTCTTCTCACTCATGTCATGCCTCTTGTCTAGAAAACATGTACCATTGTCTTCACAGTCACTTAGATGATAAATATTCATTGACTATAGGGCTATGAGTCCGGCTCTGTTCTACCCACCAGGCGTACAGCAATTAACAAGACAGCCTGGGTCCCTGTTCTCTTGAAGCTTATAAAGAAATCTATTCTAAATCTTTAAATATCCTCAGATCTCTTAATTAGTATGTCTCCTATAGTTCAGTCAACTAGAAGAGTTCTTTCTTCCTACTAAATTTTTTAGCACTTACTGTATCACTTAATTGTATGTTATCTTATCTCTACCTATTGGAGAGTAAGATCTAGCAAGGAAAAATCACAAATATACCTGTGTATTTCCACAAACATGGTTCCTGCAACATAGAACATCTCAGAAATATTTATTATTATTAAAAGAATTATTAAAAAATGAAATGATACTAGACAACATCTTTTAAATGTGTAGTGCATGCCTAGCATTGTATAATGTACCTCAAATACACAATCCTGCACATCCATACAACCTAGTATGTTGCATGCTATTTTCCAATCTTAATGAGAGACTGAGATAGGCAGCGTAAGTATGTGCGGTCTTTTCCTCTCAACCAGCACTCATTTTTCTCTTTAATTGTGTAATAGAATGCACCTATAATCAGGCACTGGCATTACAGAGTTGTGCTCATGATAGAGAATATAGGTTGACCCTGGTGTTATTGATTGAGGGAATCTTGTAGAATTTTGTAATTCTTTTTTTGAAAAAAATTGGCTGCAAAGTTTTTTGGCCTAACTGGGATTTAAATTCAGGTCTATTTTACATCAAAGCCCACACAAGTCTCCCATACCACTCTGCTGAGTAAATCAAATAATGCAAAGGACTCAAAGGTGTCCCGTGTAGCAGATGGTCCTCATGCCTTGCCCACATCTCCTAAGATCTGACCTCTAACCCCTAAAGGCTCTTTATATGCTTCTGGGGCTGGTATCTGGCCATAAAGCAGTGACAAGCTGCACGTGTTGCAGAGTTAATGTCCTCAAGATCCATCCTTAACCACTATCAGACAGGGAGCTGCTCTATAAACACCTCAGCCCCCTCCCACTTTAGTTGGTATCATTCTGAAGTGTGTTCTAAATGACACCCCTAATTTCCTCAGGACAATTGGGCTCCAGTTTCCCCTGGGGTA
Organism: Craseonycteris thonglongyai; assembly: GCA_004027555.1. NCBI lineage: Eukaryota > Metazoa > Chordata > Mammalia > Chiroptera > Craseonycteridae > Craseonycteris > Craseonycteris thonglongyai. The sequence continues at coordinate 21,716 of PVKE010011829.1, read as the reverse complement.
ACTTGCTTGATATGCATCCTATTACTGACTCACTTCCTGTCCTATCTCACACTATTTGCCCTCAAGTTCTTGTCTTGGACTCGCTTTGGGGAAAACGCAAACCAAGACTCCTGCCTAATTTTTAGATGTCAGCGGATGTCCTGTCACCCCAGCCTGCCCTCTCTCCTGCCAACACACGTGCCTTTGCTTATTTCATGAACCAAAGGCCTGTCACCTGTAAGCTTGGCACCACTCAGCTCCAGCTTTGCGCTCTCGGCCTGTGTGCACTTGAGCAAAAAGCTCCTTTCCCACTCATGGTCATGATTTTGGAAACATTTGCTGTCCTTGTCACAGGGTCAGTCAGGGCAGGCTGGCTATAGCTTCAGGAAACCCGAAGAAGCCTAGACACACCGCTTCTCTGGCTCCCTTCCTCTTGTGTGGATAGCCTCCCCCAGGCCTGGGCGATGGTTTCCTTTTCCCGATTCTGATATCTTTAAGGACTATTTGCTGGCCTTGTCTCAGGACTCATTGATGGGCAACCTTAACCCTGTTACTAGTTCCTCCTAGGCCTTTGCTGTGGTATCTGAACCTGCTTCTGGTTCTCCAAATATCCCCCTGGTCAGACTTAAAGGATAAGTGAGCAAAGCAAAAAACCATGATCAAACTGCACCATATCTACAGAACAAAATCCAAGAGTATTTTCTGGGACTAAGAATTTGTTAATGGCCTTTGTCTTTGTACCTTGGTCTAGAGCAGTTTGCCAACCACTGGTCTATAGTACATATAAATATGAGCCATTTTTTCAATCCAGTGTATTTCCCCTGACGGGATTCCCCTCTGCCCAGAGTCACGTGCCTCATTCTGATTGACACGAATGATCTTGTTCAGAGAGGTGCAGGTATAAAGACGTGAATTTGCAGTCAGACTTGGTCTTAACTCCTATCAATTGTCCTTTCCAGCTGTTTAACCTCGAGTGAATAACTTAGATGTTCTGGGCCTCAATTGTTTTATCTAAAAACAAAGGCAGTATCAACAACCCCACCCCATGGGCCTTTTAAAAAAAAAAAGAAAAACTTTTTGCATGTTTTTGTTAATACATGTTGAACAGTTAGTAATGGGGAGCTATTATTTCATCATGTATCTGATAATTTTGGAATATCAATCTTGAGTTTTATTTTTAGACATTCCCAGTAACTCAGAGAAACTTGACTCTCTCCTCGATAATAAGCAGAGGTTGGCTCAACATCCGTGGAAGACACAAGGCCCTCGCTCAGAGTAGCCTTGAGATGATTTCAGAGGTCAGAAGCACAGTTGGGTTCACCTCTGACACAGCTTAGCAATGAGTAATGGTTGGCTTACGATGTCTTGCGGGGAGGCCATGATAAAAATTATGGAGTTGTCAGTGGCAGTGATTTGGGTCACATCTTCACGTTGATCATTGTTTATTGTGCCAACCTTGGGTGATCTTCCGATCCTCTCAGTCTGAAGCATCCATCATCTGACATCATCTGACATCATTCTGGGCCATGAAAGGGTATCACCAGTATCCTCACCCTCTCCCTGAACATCAAGAGTCATCACCATTTTTTCACTCATAGTAAACAAGTTGGATTTTGCACCATGTCATGGATATTTCAGTTTTTATTACAAATCTCCCAAAAGATTAAAATATTATAAGGTATATAGTGGATGTGGAAACAAATGATTTTGCTTTGAATATCTTTTCTGCCTCTCCCTAGCTGAATTAACTTGGCGAAGATACCTCTGAAGTTTGGTTTCTTCAGCTATGGTATTTGTAGTGCATGTGATGTTGGGTTGCTGTGAGTGATAAGTGGGACATTCATGATGAAAGTGCTTCATGAACTATAGTTACAATAAGAAAAAAAATGAAAAGAGAATGATGAGAAGGAAGACGAAGATCAGTGACATATTGCAGATTTTTCTTTTTCAGATGTCTTTTCACACTGAGACCAAGCTAACTTCTACCAAAGAGGAAGATGATTTATTATTTAGAGTTATTTTGCGCTAATTCTAAATTTATTAATCACTTGGTCTATTTCTACTGAGATTGGATCTCCACAAAGAAGCACAGGTGCAGAGCTTCTTTTCATCGCATTCGTTCTGTAGATTCATGATTTGCTGCTAGATGAAGATAAGTGGCCCTTACAGATTGTCTGAAAGAAAAGTGCAGAAACATGATGGATGGTTCCATTTGGAATTAGTAAGACTTTCCCAACCAGACAGTGATGGATATGGTCAAATGGGTAGAGGCTCTCATTATAGTCATCAGAGCCTGGTTATAATTAGATGGTGAAAAATATGATTTAGGTAAAATGCATATAAATGATGCCAAGATATCTGAGATTTGGGACCAAGACCCTAACTCAGGTCAGTGCATCCTTGATTTTTAATCAGTCTGTATTAGTGATATTACATGTATGTCCAGGAGCCTAAGGAAAGGATCCTGCAAAAGTAAAAGAAGCAAGGTTTGGGATTGTTAGGTCAGTGTATCTAGAAGCGTATTTTTCCAGAAGGTGGTCTTGGAAGCACTAGGATTAGACAGATTGCCCAAGAGTTATGTGAAAAACACAGACCATAAGACCTAATAAATCAGAGTCCCAGGATGAGGCTTGGGTTGTGAGGGTTTATATGTCCCCAGATGCTTGGAAGCTTATGTTCTGAAGATCATGCTATGAAGAATCCCCCTTTGAAAGTATTGTTCCTAATCATGTCCAGTACAATTAGCATTTTTAAAAGGTACAAAACACTTGAGATATTAACTGAGCTTCATGTCAGACTACTGACCTGCATGTAGGTGCCATCCTCGGTTTAAACCCTTTTGCTGCGTTCTGTGCGAGGGTTTTTACTTTTGAATCCAAACACCCAGCTGTGAGTTCTGCTTGTTCAGTGTGAACGGTGGCTCGATATCCGTTCTCTCATCACAGTCATGGATTCCTTCTGAGAGCTGGAAGCTTTAGCCTGGAAGAAAACAGGGTGCGCTCTCTCTTCTTTTTGGGGCTCCCCACCTGGTGGGCTGTTGTACTCGCCACTGTTGTACGTCCTGCTGACATCGCATCAGATGCTCCTTCCCAGGCCACTCACACCGCTGCTGGCTGACTGCCGGCTCAGCTCTGCCCAGCAACCGAAGCAGCACCCAGGCAGAACTCTGTCCTCACCATTCCCTCACATTGCAGGTGGCCTCCCAGCGTCTGAGGACTTGCGCGTAGTAGACGCCCATGGAGTTCTTCCCTGTGTGGACAAAGGCTCTGCCTTTCCACCACAGGGCCTCTGAGTAAGCTCTGCCCACCTCTCACCTTCTGCCTTTCTCTCTCTCCTTCTCATCCTGCTGGTCTCAGCCTAAATGACATCTCCACAGGGAGTCAGGCCCCCAGGACTGTCCAAAAGCCTTGCACGTGGCTCGCCGGGCGCATGCTTCCTCCATAGTGACTTTAATGGATTTCTATGTGGTACTGTATTTGTACTTTGCTGAAGTCATTTTGAGCAATTCATTCAACTAATGTATATTGAAGCCACTACTAAAACAGAACGAAATTAGACAAGCTGGAAAAATCATTAGCACATGAATTAGCTGTCTTTCCAATAAATAAAATAATCAGAATTTAGAAAGGAAGAGAAAGCATAATTCAACAGAGAGAAGACAATGAAGATAGTGATCTCAGCATGGTTAGTCATTAGAGAAGTGCGAGTCAGAATGAGAATGAATTCCCAGTTCATATATACTAGGAGGGCTATAAAAAAAGAGAGAAAAAAAAAACTTTAAAAAATAAAAAAAGAGAGAGACAATAACAAATGTCGGCGAGTATGTGGAACAATTTGGTCCCTCATGTAGTGCTCATGGGAATTTGAAATGAGACAGCTTCTTTGGAATACATGTCAGCTCCACAAATTGTTAAACTTTGAGTTATCGTACAACCCAGAAATTCCCTAGGTACTCATTGTTAAATATGTACTTAAGACAAATAAAATATGAAAAACACGTAAGAACTTTACATGAATTTTTACAGCAACATTACTAATAATAGTTAAAAGTGGAAACCAAAAGGTCTATAAACTTACAGATGAATGAATTACAGTTGTATATCTATGCAATGAAATATTACTCAAAAGGAGTGAAGTTCTGATACATGCCACAACATGGGTGAACTTTGAAAACTATTATACAAAGTAGACTTTAAGTAATAAAGAATGGATAGAATTAAAGAGAGTCAAGTTTGAGTAATGACATCTTTAGATATTAAATTTGACACAGTAGACTACAGTTAACTAAATGTGTCATATTAACTTATTCAATAATGAATTCAAATGATGACATTTTATACTTCCAGCTTTCCTCTTTCTCTCTCTGTCTCTCTTTCTCACCTGGATGGTTCATACAGTGCTTTGCACACATTGTGGCATATTCCACAATAATTTTTGAAATTTCAGATATAGAAACTGAAACTTAAGGGGATGAAATCTTTACGTTTACCTTTCTGGCAAGTATTAGGGGTATGTATGGTACAACCCAAGTTTATCTGATCCCGAGTCTATTCCCTTTTCTAAATATTGTTGATACAAAAGTGGCTTCTGCTTTAAGCAAGAATGCATGTGTCAGCACCTTCTTTTATCTTTTATTTATCTTTACCTAAATTATTTTTGCACACAGAAAAATGACATGGCAAAGTAAGTGGCATAAGCTTTGAAATCAGACAGCACTCTTTTTGAATCCTGACATTCAAAAACATCTGAATTCAAATAACACATCAATCTTTGACTTTGTTCTTGATTTTCCCTTTAAATTATACCAGATAGACAGTAGTTTATTGAATTAAAGTAGATAAATATTTTTAAAGCTTTCTACCCAAAGATGTTCATTATTGTTGTATTTAAAAGGCAGCAACTATAAAGTTGTTGCCCAGACATAAAATAATTAAACTAATTATTATATTAATCTAAATGATTAAACTAATTATTGTACTCATGTGAGTTAATGATTAAAACATGAAGGCAATTGTTTTGAGGTGTTTTTTAATGACCCTGATTAGAAGTAAGATTTAATATTAAGGAAAGAGAATCAGAAGACTTCACAGTCTGAACATTATAAAATATTTATATCTACATAAGTATCTACATTAATAGTACATATGCACCCACGCTGCCTACTTCAAATCTCTGGTGTCTGAACCTGAAACTAGCTCCTTCCTTTTATCTGACCACAGTTATTTATTCTAATGCTGGCTCCAGAGTTATAATCCCAGCCTTGCCTTGAGTCTCCTGGCTCAACTTCCCACCATTTCTCTGAGTTCCACCCACCCGTACTCTGGGCATGATAGTAACCCTCCTGGGTACCGATGTACAAAGTGTAAACAAACACTGAACAGTGAGGTGTCTTCCTTCCATCCACATTATCCCCACTATTTTGAAATAACTGAATAGCCTAAAGTCCCTAGAAAGCCTATCACAGTTAAATGAAAATAAAAAAGAAAGGAAGAAGAAGAAGACCCTCTTTAGAAGGAGATGAGACTGGATGATCTACCGGGTCTGTCACGTTTTTTACTGCAGTCTCTGTGATAGAGGCAAATGTAATTTTTATGTAGTTATGAGAAGGAAAATGGAAAGGGGGATCATTCGGTATCATTCTATTCCTGGGCACTTGGTCCAACTTCTCACTGCGATGGCTGTTCCCCGCTCTGGTATTATTGCACGGGTCATTTGTGGGAAAGCATAATTATACCTTAATGTAATGTTCCCTCATGCATTATTAAGTCATGCATTTTTCTATAGTAGATAGAGGGCGGGAGCTAGGTGGCTGGAGAGAAATCACAGAATACTGGGTCAGAAGGGGCTGGGGGGCCCATCTCATCCCCACCCCAACACTGCATTCCTGCCTGCGAGCGCCTCGCTAACCGCACCGAGCACATTGCACCCGATTCTTTTTGTATAATGGTCTCTTGTTAGGCTGCGGGCCTCTTAAGGGACGGCTGGATCGAATTCACCTGTATTTCCCCCGTGCCCAGCACACAGCCTGGCACACAACAGAAACCCAGCGTTTCCTGCTGAGTGAATGTTGAGGAGATTCCCAAGGAAGAGCCTGTGAGATGGACTCTCTTCGACAGACTGCATTCCATTCACACACATTCAGGCTCTGAGGGAACGAACCTGTGCTTTCACGAAGGAGACACGAACGTCGAACAGAAGACCCTGGATGGGGAGCTGCAGCTGGTTTGAGTAACTCTGGTGCTCGCTGACTTGTCACTCAGCCTTGACGAGTTTTTGAATTCTCACAAACAACACATGGATTACCACACCGACAGATGCAGTTAGTGTCAGGTTCAAAGGAAGTACAGTAGCTCCCCCCCAATCTGTGGGGGAAGATGTTCCAAGACCCCCAGTGGATGCCTGAACCCTCAGATAGTACCAAACCCCATACACTTGTATACCGTTTTTAAATTAAATACAGTTTAATTAGGCACAGGAAGAGGTTAACAATAATAACTCATAACGAACTAGAACAATTATAACAATAGACTGTAATAAAAGCTCTGTCAAAGGAGTCTCTCTCTGGAAATAGCTCATTGTGCTGGGCTCACCTTTCCACTGAAAGCAAGCACTTTGCAGCTTCTCTCTGGGGTGTCCGAATTGCCAGCATCACTACGCTTGTGCTTTGGGGCAGTTCTGCAGTTACATCAGGGGCTTGAGTACAAGCACAGCCACACCATGACAGCTGATCTGATCACCAAGACGGCTGCCAACGGGCAGAGAGGCGTCTACAGAGCGAAGACACTGCAAAAAGGGATGACTCACATCCCAGGCCAGACACAGGGGGACTCACAAGATTTCATCGTGCAACTGAACCGCATGCATTTTAAAACTTATGCATTATTTGTTTCTGGAATTTTCCATTTAATATTTGTGGATTGTGGTTGACTGCAGGTAACTGAAACCACAGAAAGACAAGGGCTGGAGGGGAGGGACTATTGTAACGCATCTGCATGTGGAGAACGCAACACCAGGTTCAGAGAAGTGCTTGAGAATGACGCAAATTTAGTTGCTATCTTCCAGGCATGGCGCAGGATTATGTACGTTCATTGAAACGTTTTTCATCAATGACCACACATTAGTCAGTTACAATGAGCCAAGCAGGAAGCCAGGTTCTGTCACGGGTGCAACAACAGCAAGACACAGTCAAGAGGGTAAGTCAGACAATTAGCAGGCTGATCTCACCACCATCCATTCTATGGAGCCTCAGCCAGATGTATACAATAAGTGATTTGTCTTTGCTTCACTTCTCACTTTAATAGTTTAATCCCTTAAAGAAGAAAATATGTCTTTGACTCACTTCTCACTTTAATAGCTTAAACCCTTAAGGAAGAAAATATGCCACACATTGGTTCAAAAATTAAGATATTGAAAGCAGCTACAGTAAAGCTTGGCACATAATCATGCTCAGTGTATGTTAGCTGTACTATTACATAGGAGGAATGCCTGCAGAATCAGCTTCCTTCTTTGTAAAGTTGAATTTGTAAAATACAATTATAAATTATAACTATGAAGCAAAATACAGCTAAAAAAGGGGCTATCATTTTTTAAATGGTGGTCAGGAAAGACAGGTGACTTTTGATAAAATGACTGAATGAACAAAAGGAGAAAATAAGAAAAAAGCGTAAGTGGAAGAGCATTTCAGAGAGAGAGGGAACAGAATAGGAGAAGATACGGGGCAGGAGAGCTGCTGAGCTTAAGGGACATCGCATGCAAGGTAGCTACTCGTCTCACACACAGACAGGGGGACTCAGTAAGGGCTCGAAGTGCAGTTGTTTGAATCTGCACAGAGGTTAGCATCTTAAAATGACTTCCATGCATATTATTGTTATTGATCTCCATAATTGCTCCAAGGTGCTATTGCATAAGAGACCGAAAAGGCTTTTGTTCCAGTTCACACAGCTACTGTGTGATGAAAGAACTCGAATTGACATTTCCTAACGCACCGTGTCATTCTTTATGCTGTAAATAAATTCCCTACTGCCCTCCTCCGCCCAGTTTTCAGTCAAGATCCTATTCGGGATCCTCCCTCTCCTGTGTGTAAACACTGAAGATATCAGAAGACAATACACCTATAAACTAGATGTCACCTTAATGTTCCTACAGATGTGAGCCCTTTGGACACGATCGGGACAATTTTTGTCACATAAGGAAGACTCAATTACAGGGCTTTTTCAGCTTTACACAGAGAAAGGGTTTCCCTCCAGCCCCTCACATCACATCGTACTTTGGGCTACCTGCGCTTCCAAACTCTGGAAGCCCTCTGTGGGACACGAGTGTCTGCGAGTCTGTGTCACGCTCACACATCACGGAGGTGGCTGTTGGGCTCCCGTTTACAATCCCCGGGTGCTCACACGGGTTCATTCTTGGCACCATGGGGCTCATAAACACGTCTTGAAATAGCAACGACAGAGAAAAATGCTCATGCTGTTTCGGTGCAGATGCCCCCCGAGGACCCACGGCTCCCCAGCAGTGGGCAGTCCCTGCGGAAGCTGGGCTGGTCCCTTCCCGGAATGGCAGGGACACGACGTCCTCCTGGATGGACAGGGGAGAGCTCTCCCTTCACATTCCGAGTTCTCCCAAGTCAGAGCGAGGAGAACACGAGGGGCTAGCGAAGTTTCACTCTAACCGTGGCTCCTCCTAGCTGCATGCTTTCCAGCGAGTGATGATTTATGTTCTGAGCTCCAGAAATCAGCCTCTCCTCCCGGGAGGCAGAGAGTTCCAGCCCAGAACAGCGGTGTGGAGGGGAGGGCAGAACAGAGTGGAGGACAGCAGAGTTCTCCTCATCCCCCGCCTCCTGGGGTGTCTGAAAGGGACACGAGTCAGTGCGGACACGCCACTCGGCAGTGCTGGGAACAGAAGTCGTTTAGGAAAAAGGAACTCTGTTCTCCTCTCATATTCTCATACAGATGCCGATCCCCAAAAGCCAAAGGATCCCGATGTCGGAAGGCACGTTGGGAAGCAGCGAGTCCCACCCAGTGCAGAAGTCCCTGCCCTGGAGCCCTTGCCCGCTGGTGTGGCTTTCTCTCTAGACAGACTCGTGTGTCCAGAGTGCAGCCCTGGGCAGACGACATGGCGGCTGGTCCACTCAGCACTCACCCAAGTCCTTCTAAGGTACCCTGCTGCACACGAGGGGTTCAGAGGACACAGGCTACCCTTCTGAGACAGCCTGGCAGGGAGACTGTCCCCTCGGCCCAAGGTTCTACAAAACAGATGCCCATCGCAGAGACTTGGAGGCTGACGTGAGTCACCTGATCACCTGTTCTGAGAAAGCCCTGGTGACTTTCTAGCACCCAGCTATGGTGCCACCGTTGCCCAAGACAGACAGCGATGGCAGCAGTGTCCCGCCAGACGAGCCTCGTGACGTGCTGTGTAGCGTCATTCCCAGGAAGCCTGCCCCCCTCAGAGACCCTGCAGAGCCGTAACACATATTTCCTTTCCATCTAAGATAGCTGGACTGACTTTATTTTCTAAACAAGGATCCCGATGAATACATCCTTCAAAGCTCCATAATGATAAAATGTGACAATTTAATGTGACAGCCAGTCTGCATGATTTAGCCCTGGGACATCTCCTGCCTCATCTCTCACCTCTGCCCCGCCCCTGACCTTTCACTTCACATTCTGACTCAAGGTTTCCTAACATCTCCATTCCATTTGGAGGAAAATTTGGTTTAGATAAATTTGACTTTTATTGATCTGACTCTGTGTCCTCATACTTTATGACCATTAGCTCTCTGTGTGTCTGTGTGTAAGAAATCACTACTGGACACATTATTTTTCCGTCATATATCTAGGCTTTAGGTTAACAAAACCTCACGGAGCTTACAGTTAAGTCAAATATGAATGAGGAAGAGAAAATAAAGATGTCCATCTCAAATATATAATTTACACAATTATCTTTAAAACATATCATTACAAAAGTATCACTGGGAAAAAAAAATTCTCAGAGGAGGAAATGTTAAAGTTAGAACCTGAATTTTGATCAAGCGTCAGCCATATTAAAAGAAATAAAATAGAAAACAAACTCTGGAGAAAGAATTCTAAGCAGAGGAGAAACAAAGGTACGGAGACTGAGGCACAGCGAAGAATGGTGTCTGAGGAACCAGAAAGGTCATGAAGGGGCGAGATGCAAAGAGCTGGGCTGGAGGGGGCGGGGGTGCGGATGGACGGGCGCATTCAGCATGTGTGAGCAACGAGGTTTCAGTTCTCACCGCCTGCATCAGACCCAGCAATTTAACTCCCGTCTCACAAGACGGGGTGCCAACCTTTGTCCCGATCCAAGTGGACTTGGGGCTACCCTGACAAAGAGGCCTGGTAGAAGCGGGTTAAGTCGCCGATGGAGTGGGCCGTCTGAGTACTGTGGGCGGCGAGAGATTCTTCCTGGAGGAGTCAGACTGCCAGGCGTGAAGCTCGATGCCTGCTCTTCCTACCAGAAAAAAATCTGTTAGGTTTAGGTTTGCAGCCAAAGCCATTTTAAAGGGTCTGCGAAAGATTCATCTTCTGTCTTTGAAACAGACTGGGAAAATCCCCTCTATCATTTTCTTCCTCTTTCTCTTCTACCTTTTCTTTATTGCTTTTCTCACTAGCTATTTTTTAACTTTATTACACTTAATCTTCACAAAACAACTTGACAAAGAATGCGTATTAGCCCCATTTTACGGTTAAGGGGTCTTAGAGAAGCTAAGTATCATGCAAATTAACGGCACACAATAAGTGGTGGAATCAGGACGGGAACCCACTAGCCTCTGGTCTGCACGTCTGCACACGTGACTCCTGGTTGATCCCCTTTAATCTCTCTGTGCAGTCTCATTTCTCACTGGCTGTCATAGTTCAGTCTAGACATCACTGCCTCCTAAAGGCCTTTTCTGAAGTCCATTTAAATCCTGTATCTGTTTAGGTGCCACTGTGTGTGGCCCTTCGCAGTTCCCCCTCCATGTATCAGTCTCTCAAAGCACATGCCACCTCTTATTGTCTTGTCGGTTTCCTTGTCTGCCTCTCCTGTAAGACTGAGACTTCCTTCACTGCAGTGCTTGTTCTTCACCTCTGCAGCCAACGCCCCGAACACCCTGTGCTTTCTCAATGTTTCTTGAGCAAGTATAGCCTCTAGACATCGCAGGGGTAAAGGAGGCAGCAGCCACAGGTGTGTGACATGACTCATCTGTGAGTTTCTAGGTGAATCGGTCACCTTCTGCTACCCTGCTGCTGCATAACAAATGATCTCAAAATACGACAAACAGCAACGACTCACTCTTGGTCACAAATCTGAGGGTTGGCTAGGTGTTGGGCCATCTAGACTGGGCTTGGCCCCAAGTCTGGTCCATGTGGCTCTCATTCTTATGGGGAACAGCAACTAGGAGGCCATGTTCTTTCCTTACTCATTGCAGGAGCTCAAGAAAGATATGATATTGCAAGTCTTTGATCACATTGTGTTTGGTAATATTCCATTGGCCAAAGCAAGTTACATGGCCAAACACAACAAGAGGGAGCCAGGAAAGTACACTGTGCCTACCAAAAATGTAAGGAAGAGGGGAGTAAATATTAATAGTTGCTCTATGATAATGTTCCAAACAAGTACCAAACTAAAAAAAATAGGAATGTATTGATTACAATTTATTAACAGTAGGCTCTCAAATAAAATGCATTGAGAAGTTCTCTGGTGAAAAGTGTTCTCTGGCGTGTGGAGTAAACTTATCCCTAGAATAAAGTAATAGTGGTAGAAAGTAATTACGACACACTTTTATTGAGCATCTATTAGGTTGCAGAACCCACATAGGAATTGCAAATATGTAGGCTCTGTGCTCAGAATACTCAGCCTGGAAGAAAAGAAATGGGTAAGTTCACCAAGTTTATGGTATAAACGTGATTATAAACTTGGTTAACTGAGGAAGGAAGTAGTGACCTCCTGTTAAGAAAATGCTCTGGATTTTAAGGAACAGAGAAAGAATCAAATATTCTGACTATATCAGGAGAGATCCCTGAATGGGTAATGTTGAAAAGGAAGAGATCTAACTTCTCATTCCCCTTTAATTTTTAAATAACTTTTCGTTTATTTGTCCCTGTACCCTCAGTTCTTAGCTGATGGCTTGACACAGAATAGTCATTCCACTCAGTGCAAGGTTATTATAAAATTTAATGGTGATGAAATACGTGCAGATTAACTATGAACTATGAATGTAACTCTCATTCTTCCTTCTCTTTTTATAGATAAAGAAACTGAAGCTAAGATGGCTGGCATCACTTTGTAAAGATCATGCAAATATTTAATGATGAAGCTGTGAGCAGAATCTGAGGCGTGGGACTCCCAGCCCAGTGACTGTGTGCTAAAAATTGCATGAAAATTACTTGACTCTAATTTTCAATGGAATAAAAAATAGGTCTACAGCTGGGAGCTGTCTAGCAATGCCTGCAACTCAGGATACACTTTGTAAATGTTTGCTGAATTCAATTCGGTTGGAAGGATTCCTAAGATTTTCTGCTTTAGTCTGACCCTTCATTTGGCCTTGATAAGGAAAGGAGCTAGAAAATGACTTTGCCAAAGTCACACAACTCCCAGGTCACAGAGCTACGCAAGAACCCCTAGCCCTTTGCCTCCCCAGTCAACCCTCCCTTATGTTGCCATTAGGGTGTGGATGAGGTCCTGTTAGGAGCTGCAACTGTGGGTAAAGAGGCATGACGCTATTTAAAGCCATTTCATTGTAAGCTCAGTTGCAAGCGACTGAATAGGAAAAGACAGTAATTCAAGTTGTCAGGATCCTTAGAAACCTGCTCTGGGGTGTTACATTCCTAATGGCAAGGATTGTAATGCTTAGATGTGGTTATTCTGGGTCTCACTCTGAAACCCAGGGCATATATTCCCAGCAGGCTAAATACAGACAATTAGAGTCAAACCCAAACCTCTAGACAAGCTAAATTTTTAGGACCTGGTAAATAATTCCATGTTCCCAGTCTCATGCTGGGTGCTGTCAGCCTAAGGCAGGGGACAGACACAGACGGCAGAGTCTTTGTTCCTTTCCCACCACCTCCTGCAAGTCCTCATTTCCTGTGTTCCTGACAACTTCAGGTGGCACACACGACACTCCATAGCGCACAGCCAGCCTGCACCACTCACTCTATGTTTTCTTGCTCTGTAAACCTAGGTTAGTCCCCAAGGACCTTCCAAGGGCAAGGCCACTCAGTCAATAAAAGGACCGAAGGGGCCTCGTTTGCAGTGCAGCTGTGTGGGAGGGAGGGCAACAATGGCAAACAGGGAGGAGTGATGTTCTTTTGCTTTTCAAGAGACACTGGGCCCTTCGCTGCCTCTCTGATTCCTTCCTTTATCCTGGGAATGCTTTTCCGTCCTACAGAGAAGCCTGAGGAAAAACGCAGCTGTGCTGCACCAGCACTGGGTTCATCCTGACTTTCCGGCAGCGCGTAACTCGAAAGCCTGACAAATGAGTACAGCTGCCGGAGCCACTGCTCACCCAGCCCGATCTCAGTCACAGACGAGAACCGAGTTCTAGAAGAAGCAGACGGCTGGGCCACCGTCAGACTGTAAGCTGAGCGGAGAGCCACACTGCGGTCTCAGCGCTTCGGTGTCTCCAGGCCCTGAGCCCCGCACCCTGCGGGTAACTGATGTCCCTAGACTAGGTCCACGGCATAGATGGACGTGTGCATGGACGTGCAATGAACTGCTCTTACAGAAATGCTTTCAGCGCAACTTCTGAAGCCACCAGAACCTTTGCCATGTTATCGCTAGGGCTTACTGCACCCCCAAGGACTCCCGACCACCCCATTTACTCATTAAACACGCCCCGGCGGAACTGTCATGTTACTCCTGCAAGATCAGACGCGTCCTCAAGAGAAATGCACGGCGTCCAGCCGCGTTCCGCCCACAGCCTCATGGACACCAGGTGGCTGAGCGCGTCTCCTCGGCTCCTGGTAAGTCCTGCTCAGCCTTCAGCACTGTGAGAACGTGGTAGGAGCCCAGCTCCCTGCCTGGCTCTGCATTGTGTGAAGCTCTGTGAGTTCCACGCTCAGTAGCAGCGCACCATGTACCACCCAGTCTGTTCACAGGGCACGCTGTACCTCTGTTCTGTCCTTTCTCTCCAATTTCCAGTCATTACAGGAAAGGATGGAGAGTGACTGGAAATAGGACAGCAATGTCCTGTTATGACATCCAAAGCTCTATTTGCAGGCATGTAAACAGGCACTAGCGTTCTGTATAATCACACATTTGTATGTATTATCATTTGCTATTAGGTTTATTTCTCCTATTTTAAACGTTATTATCCAAACAGCCTGGGCACAAGCTTTCTGTACTTGTTCCGCCATAAATAAACAAAAATGCCTAAACACAATTTGTAAAATGTCACCTCCAGACCACAGCGAGGATGCCGCATAAGTAGGAAACCAAAATTAAATCAAACTGGGCGCAAAGCCCAGACCACAGGCTTCCGGCAAACAGACTCAGAGGGAGAAAACGGGAAAAGACACTAAATTGAAAACAAAAAACAAACAAACAAAAAACTAGTGGAATAACAACAAAACCACAGTAATTAACCTGGGGACCAGGGTGTCTGTTCTGGGACCCACCTTGTAGTTACCTTTGGAAAATCAATGTTGAAATGATCTATTTTTATTTGAAATGAAGTTTCATTATTGGCATTGTCTAATTTTCTTCTTTTTTTCCCATTGTTTTAATTGTTACATTTATTAGGGCAGCACTGGTTAGTAAAAATTATATAGGTTCCAGGTGTACAATTCTATATGGCACCGTCTATATGCTGCATTACGTGTTCATCACCCCGAGTCAACTCTTTCATCACCATATATAGCTCCCGCTCCCTCCTTAAAAAAAATTAAACCTCACAAAGGTTTGCTTTCATTAAATTTTAGAAATATTTTCCTTATTATGAATATAATCCTATAATCCCACTACTTCAAGACACCTACTCAATTTTTTTTTTCTACAATGTATTTTCAATTGCAGTTGGCATTCAATGTTGTATTCGTTTCAGGTGTACAACAGAGTGATCAGACAATTACGTGCCTTACAAAGGGATCAGCACCGTGTCTAGTGCCCAGCCAGCTCCATGCACAGTGATCACGACATTATGGACTGTATTCCCTGTGCCGTACTTTACATTCTTTGGCGATTTTTATAACTAATGTTCTTAGAGTCCAGCTGGAGAAAACACACATCCTTTGTCATTTTGCAAGAACAAGTCATTTTCTTTAGCCGCCAAATACTTTCTTAAAAAGTAAAATAATAACAAAAGTAATGACAATAATAGTAACAGCAGAAACAGTAGCCTCAGCAACAACTGTAGTGGCCAAAGCTGCTCCCCTTGGCCGGAGGGGCACTCACGGGGGCGCCCCACCTGACGCCCCAGCACTTGGGTCCCCTGGCGGGCTCCCCACCTTACACACGTGGCGCGTTCGCCTTTCCTGGGCGGTGTCACATCACTGTGCTGAGCACTGCAGCGCTGGGTGTGGAAGAAGACGCTCACTTCGTGGGGCAAGGCCTGTGATGTTCTGCAGGGGAGCACACGCTTCCACCACCACCAAGACTGTCTCTCGATACACTGAAATATTTAACGCCCAGGGTAACTCGTATTTAAATAGTCCAAACCCAAACCAAAATGAGAAGGCAGCATTCTCCACTCAGATCGGCAAAAAGGTTCAGGTCTGAGGATGCCCACTGCTGGGGAGGGTGTGGGGGAAACAGGCATTGCCAATGAGAATGTAAAGTTGTCCACTTTCATGGGAGGTATTTAGAAGATAGCTATAAAAATCAAGATAGGTGTGTCTTCTGATTAAGGTATCCTGCCAGAGGTACACAGGCATCCTACTAGGTATCCTGGTCAACAACAACCAAAATACTAACCAGAAGCATGAAGTTGTTTATTTTAGCTTCTAATAAGGAGAAGACTTGGGAATAAAGTGTCCTTCAAGAGTGGTCTGGCTACCCTGTGGGACAAGGTGGAGGGACCTCGAGGGTCTTAGGCTACGTGAGATAATTCAGGCTGAGCAAGACAAACGCCAGGTGTTGTCACCTATTTGTGGCATCTAAAAGACAAAATAAACAAAACAGAAACAGACACAGAGATGCAGAGAATAAAAAGACGGTTGCCAGATGGGAGGAGGTTGGGGGGTGGGGTTAAAAAAAGGGGAGTATAAACTGACAGTTACAAACAGTCAGGGGGATGTGAAGTACAACGTGGGGACCAGTCACCACTATTGTAATAACTATGTATGGCGCCAGGTGGGTACTAGACTTATCGGGCATCGCTTCGTAAATAACATAAATGTCTAACCACTATGCTATACACCTGAAACTAATATAAAATAATATTGACTGTCAACTGTAATTGAAAAACAAAGAGTGGTCTGGCTACATAAATCATTGATAGATCTAAACAATCAAATACTGTGTGAACTTTAAAAGGAAGGTAATAAATATGTATGAGCTGATATGGAAAGATAATCACAGTATATTATGAAGTGGCAGAAGAAGCAAGGTCCATAACGCTATGCATTAGCATTTTATTTGAAAACACACAAAATGCATACACATGTACATATACATATGGAGGAGCCCAAGCACAAAAATGCTTTTAGAAGCCATTACCAGAAACTGTAAACAGACGGATATTTTTTTTGAAGAGGTGCCTGGAAGGGTGAAGTATTTTTCTTTTGCTTTTACATAATTCAAGGCAGTTCTAAGTTTCCCCTCACACACATGCATCATTATTTAGTATGGTCTTCGGAGCTTCTTTGTGTGGGAAGATTATAGACAATTTTAGAAGTTTCTTCATTTAGTGAAACTGTGAACCCACAAAATATGTTCCACATTTCGTATTTCTTCTCTCTCTCTCACTTATTTATTATTATTATTATTATTATTATTAAAGTCCAGGAAAGAAGAAGCCACCTCCGAAGGCAGTGACCCAGTGGACGTCCCTGGCCTCTGTTGACGGGTCCCTTTAACTCCACTTGCTTATTCTATCAGCTTTTCTCTGACGCATCCCTGTTGGTGACACTTCTGTGGATGACTTGTTTTGGAATTTGCTTGCCCTACTCTTCCAAATACTTTTTTCACTGGCTGGGCATGAGCATCTCCTGCGGGGATGTTTTAGGGAAGCAGAAATATCTGAGTCTTGCCCCCCCGATCATTACGCACGACTTTGGGGTGCAGGAAGAGAACACTCTCCTTGGCAAATCTCCCAGGACAGTGCCTCGGGAGTGGAGAAGGAAGGGACTTCTCAGGTGTGCTGCCTGACTCTTGCTTTTCACAGAATGGCCTCCGTTTTAAGACTTGTCCACGTTATAAATGCTTCGCCGTCCACGTGCAGAAGAGACAGGGTGCCTCAGCTGCTTCTGACTTTTCACTCTCGCTCCCAGCTTTGCTTCCCCCACAGACTGCTCCCTCTCCCTCCACAGACCTCTCAGCTTGCATCTGGCCCCAGCCCCTTTGCCAGCTCAGAAGTCTGACCTGAGCACCTCATCATGCCTCTCGTGCATGGTCAGCTACTTCCCCCCCTAAGTTTGCTCGGTATTTTGATCTCTCTCAGCTGTCCTCTCGCCTCAGGCACATCTCCAGCTCAGAAGTCTGGCCTAAGCGTCTCATCTCATCTTTCACGCATGGTCAGCTACTTTTTTTTTTTTCTTTTCCTAAGTTTGTTCGGTATTTTGATCTCTCCGATCAGGATTACAGACTCTTTTAAGTGAGCTGACCCTAAAGAACCGCCCTAGAAAGCAAAACCTTCTATTCCACAATTCCATTTACTGGCTCTGTCCCTGTAAAATTACCTGTCAGTTACCTGTCAATGAGTTTGCTCCGTAACTCTTTACCCACCGTTGAGAAATTTTGTTTCCATTCTATAGGTTTTGCGGTGAGTGACGCCACTGTCCCCGCGTCTGCTTTACCTGGACCTGGCCCATTAGCGCCAGCAGTGTTTTTCAAAATTTAGTGTAATATGAACCATCTAGGGATCTTGTTATAATGCACATTTAGATACAATAGGCCTGGGAGGGGCTTGAGATTCTTGCTTTTTTAACAAGCTCCCAGGTGACACGGATGCTACGAGCAGAAAGAATGAAAGCCGCTGGCTCCCTGTGAGCCTCATTCACCCTCACACGGGCCCATCACCCGCTTTCGACCAGAGCTGGCAAGTGGGTCAAGGCATTTAGCAAATGGCCTGGTCAGGATTTAACCTTGGGTGACCTACACTTCGGTTACTATAGTAAGTAGAAACACGTTTTAGGCTTCGAATAATAACCATAGATCATACTTGCCAAGGATTTACACACCAAGCACTGCAACAATGGGCCTTTTCATTTATGATTTTTAAAAAATTAAATCTCACAAGTTTATGAAGTGGGCACTCTTATGATCCCAATTTTGTACTTCAGGACTCTGAGGGGAACTAACTTGTATGAGGTTCACAATAAGTGATGGGGTTGAAATTTAAGATCATTTCCTTACATAAATGCCATAAACTATTAATATGAGGTGTGTGTGTGTGTGTGTTCATAATATTGTGCCAAGTAAGTATCCATGGGCAGGATGTGAGCCAGCCATGAGACTTCAGAGTGATGTTTGTTACCTTAATTGCATCCCTACCCTGTCTGAAATGATACGTCAACATATATTTTGCAACTAGCTTTTCAAGAAACAATGCAGCACAGTGGCTTCAGCCTGCAAATCTTCAGCTTGCATTTCCTTCTTTAATATTTTCAGAAGTTGAGTTGGAGTCCCCAGTGAGCCCCTTCCTGATGCAGACATCCGTGTCCATACCCCTGCGAGGTGGCGTTCTGCTGCTTAGTTGACTTCAACCACATCACAGCCAACGGGATTTGTATGAGGCCACACGTGGACCCATCCACCTCTGTGAAATTCTCAGGGATCTGGAATCCAAAAGACCCCCAAGTGATTCAGAGGTGGGTCTTCGCGGAGAACTCCTTGCCTAAGTGATCGCTCAGCTATTAATGTGCACACTCAAAGCGGGCTCTGACACGAATCTCCAGTAAGTTGTGTGCTTGCCTTCGGTGCGGGCTCACTGTCTTCCCTGCAGGAGCCGGCAGTGATGGACAAGCTGGTCTTGTGTCTGAGGTCCGCTCCACTCCAGGTGAGTGATGTGACTGCAGCTGCTCCTAGAGCAATCCCAGTGTGGGACGCGCTGTTGGTCAGGTGACAGGTGGCTTAATTAGCAGGAGTCAATGCACAGCTGCTAGCTGGCGGGGCTCGGGGAGGCTGTGGAGCATCTGTTACGCTTTATGAAAGCGGGAGGGCAGAAGCCACGGGGACTAGTCCGTGTCTACGGTGTGTGTTTCTGCTGATGAAATTGTCTGCGTGCAGAGTGAGCCTGTTGATCTTTGTCTGGAAAGTCTTGAGAATCTTCTTTGCTTGAAAGCATGGGACAGGGTTTCACTAGCAGCAAGCAGGGCCCGTCATGGGAGCACGGAGTGAGGAGCACATGGTACGGCCATCTTGGGTCCGTCAGGGACCTCTGTATGTTCTTATTTCTCACCCAAAGATATTTTTCTCTCTCTCAATTACAGTCATCAAATATTAGGACAGTGAAAGTTCAGAGAGTCAACCCGTATAGTGGTCCCTGAATGCTGGCCAAGAGAAAGATTTTTTGATAGCTTTTTAAAACAGCTTTTATCATTAAATATATAGTTTTCTTATGTCAGGATGTTCTGGAGTATATATATAGTGTCCGGGAAAAATTCAGCCATAAATGCCTTTATTTTTTCACAGTGCATGGCTGGATACTTTCCACACAGCCTACTCACACACACACACACACACACTCACTGGCACTAATTATATAATGTCTCATATGCTATTTTTATTAGAACTGAGTTATTCTTATCATTGTAAATTTTATATTGTCTATGACAAAAGAATTGACAGGAGTCAGGACTTGATTGTATTAAAAACAAAATCTGCAACTTCCCACCTGAATGACTTTGTCCAAGTCATTTTAACCTCTTAGGGCCAGTTCTCAATCTGTGAAGCCGTGTTATCAACCTCATCTTCCAGGCTTACAGAGTTTTTGAGAAAAGCAAAACTGATCGTGTCTGTGAAAGCATTTTGTGAAGTTTGTTTCCTCTCTTTTGTTCTGACCAGGTGTCTGACCTAGTGTCCTGTCTCTGTCCTCAAGTTTTTCCCAAAAAATCAGGAAAAAAACTCAAAATCCATTAATAAACAATGGAACCAACAGAAAGGAAAGAACAAAAAATACATCCTACGGCATGTTGTGATATAAAAGAAAAAACAATTACCAGAAATGAATGTGTGTTCGGGATGGCTTCCTTCATTCAAAAAGCAAATGGTCCACGGCCAGCCCACCCAAACATGGGAAACGCATCCAGCTGCCAAATGACAATATGATTTTGTCCCCAACATTGTACAGCCATGATTGATGGGTGACCACATTAGAATTAAAAAAAAAAAAACAATGGCTGAAGGTGAGCATCACGTGTTCACTGAGCCAGGTGGCTTGCATTTGCGTTTAGTCACGTGCATGTATTTGGTGTGTGGGTATGAGAAGTTGAAGGAGGAGATACTGGTGCCAGAAGATTCAGGCTTAGGGACAAGATGGCATTGGTGTTTCTAGATGAGAAAGAAAATACAAAATGAGTGCTGTTGGGCCACATACCACTTCCCCTTTTTAATAAGCCTAGGAGCTAGCTGTTTGTTCTTTTGTACCTTTTACTTCACTGCAGCATTTAGTAACCAACTCACTGTCCTCTTTCTTTGTGGCTGCTATTAGCTAATATCTTCTGTGAGAGGTGGTTCATCCTATAAGTGGCAGGCACCGAAATCAATTCTGTACGAACTATGAATTCTAAGGGTACTCGTGATAGTCAGAAATTTGACCCACTCTTATCCAAGACCATTAGAAATCCATTTGTTTTTAGGTGACTGAAGATTTTGCTCACTCATGGAATTACAAAGATATAGGAGTTGTCCATAGTGATAGGAAGAATTCACAGGAAGGGAAGGAGGGAATACAGGGTTATGTATAACAGGGGTGGCCAAGTTTTCTGTATATAAGATCTACTTTTTATCTTAAAAGTGTGTCGCGATCGACTTGTTGTCATAGGCATAGTCTAAGAGGGAAGAAGGGGTGTGAAATGCATACTATGTTTATACACTGTGTTTCAGTATAAGGTGCATTCCAGCGAGGTATGGGTAGATAAGTAAAATATATGTTCAAAACTATTTTTTATTTTTTAAATCACTTATTAAGTTTTCGAGATATAGGCTCACGAAGAAAATAAATTTCCAGACCCAACTTTTGATAACAGCATTCCGTACATGCGGTACCTAAAAAATTCGATTTTCCGACACTTTTTCAAGATAGATTTTTACTAACTTAAAATGCAATTTAATTTTTTTATCAACTGCAATGTATAAGTTGTTGTATTATTTGTTCGTAAATATGAAAAAGTTGTTATAAAAATGCATAGTATGGCTGATAATTTGATTTCAATATTTCACTTCTGCATTTTTTGGGGGGCCAGGAAAATTTATCATGAAAGAATAATATGACTTACTTTTTGCTAATCTATCAATAGCTCGCTGAGTACACCTCGTACTGAAATATAGATATACGGCTTATCTACCTACGTAAAAAACAACAACAATAATTATTTAAAGGGCCAAAAAACTCACGTCCAGGGGAATTAAAAGAACATGGATAA